>RJWM01005051.1:0-100840 GCA_004363535.1 Dasyprocta punctata | reverse complement strand
TGATTAGGCAAATGACATAACTGGTTAAGGCAAATTGTGTGGATCTTTATTAAACCTCTGGATAGTGTGCATATCCCATAGAAAATCTTTTTAGTGACTACTAAGTAATGAGCACTCTCCCTGCCGTGCAGGTCAAATCCAGAATGCAGTGCCACAGCCCTCTCCACTTCCACTGATAATCTGCCATTGGTGCGTTCAAGAGACGAGTGAATCTGTACGCTATACATAGTGAAATAGTGGGATAGCTAAAAAGGTACTCCATCAAGTGCAAAATATTGTGTTTTCTTTCAGCTGTATCTTCACTACATATTTTCCATGTTGTAAAAGTAATACAAATACAAAAGACAAAAAAATCTGGAGTAGGAAACTTCTACAGCCCATCCTTCTAAAATAATCGCTATGTATGTGTGTATACATGTATATTTGTTTTTCAAACAAAAATTATACTTTTCTACATATTCTTTTCTGTAGCAATTTCTTATTGTTGGAGATTAGTGTTTCCAGACTTTCTATTATAGCAGTACTGAAAATAAACATTTTTACATCTATATAATTATCTGTTGCACTTGGGTATTTAATTGATTAAATACATAAAAGAGTAAATGCTAGATGAAAAGGTACTTGTGCCTATCTGTTACCTCATTGCCTGTACAGGACAGTATCACACTGTCTTGTCTTTGCTGGTCTTGTAGATGACAAGAGATAGTTCTTTTTTTTTTTCTTACTTTTTTTTTAATAGACTTGGGACCATTATGGATTAACCATTTATTCACCTGCTTTTGACCATGTTAATTTCTTTTTCTATAGAAGCCCCTTTTCCTGTCCTTGTTGCAGTCTAGGAAGTTTGTATTTGTAATCCCATGGAAGTGTGATTCAAATTCTAGTGAGTTAATTCCAATCTATCACTTGCGATGTGATCCACAGTGAGAATAAAGACACTAAGACATATTCATAATTATGGGTGGCCGAGGAGTCCTGAGTCCATCCCAGATAAAGATTTATTGGAACAAAGGCCTCAACCCAGGGCCTAACCTAGATTTTATTAATTCTTGAAGAAGGGAGTGGCTAGAGGATGAGTGTGAGAATGGCAGGAATTATGTGAGTATTGTGAGCTGGGCTAGTTAGGAGGCCAGAAAGCACCTCTGCAGTATGCAGAGAGAAGGATATGCAGAAAGACCAATCTGCTAACACAGTTGAGGTAGCATCTAATGTTTTTTTTTTTTTTTGCGGCACCGGGGATTGAACTCACAGCCTTGTGCCTGCCAGGGCAGGCGCTTAAGCCACTGAGCCAAACTCCCGGCCCTGGTTTTTTTTTTTTTTTTTTTTTTTTTTTTTTTTTTGAGGCAGGGTCGCACTATGTAGCTCAGGTCGGCCTTGCGCCGCGTTGTAGCCCAAGCCGGCCTCGAACTCACAACGCTCCACCTACCTCAGCCTCCTGAGTGCTGGGATTAAAGGCGTGCGCCACCACGCCCAGCTAGCATCTAATGTTTTGGGGCTGGTGCTTCAGTTCTGATGTGTAAACATTTTTTGCCCTGGGAAGTCATAGCCTCTTGTCTCAAGGCTCGAACCCAGGTGACAGCCCTGGATGGTTGGCTCTGCATCCCGCTGGGGTCAACCATTTAGGGAGACATTGAGGCAGGGAAACAGCGACTGTCATCCAGCTTCAAAGATTAGGCATCAGTACTTCAGATAGCCCTATTTACATTGCTTAGAGTCAATTGAAGAGAAAAGGAAAGAGCTTAGTCAGCTCTGTATGTATCAGTCCATGGAGACAGGGCCAGGTTTAGCCAAAGTGGAGGTAGTTGCTCTGTATTCAAGGAGAGTCACCCAGGAGGTCTTCTACATTTTTCCATTAATTATTGTTCACTTTAACCTTCATCTCACTCCTACTCTCTATTCCTGTTACATTGGACAAGCCTATCTCTTTGGCACATTGTTTGATTATCTGTAAATAGTCCAAGTGAGGTATATTGAAAACCTTTGAATTTCTGAGTCCTTTTCCCTTTTATCTGATTTCATTTCTATTTTACTTTGAAATGTGTTATTAAAAGATGATTTTTGAAAAAAAAGTAAGATAATGACTTTTATACAGATAAAAATGTGTTAAAGATTTTACTTTTCTTATTTGATTAGCGAATCAGGCGTATCCTATATTGGCGCAAAGAAAAAGTCAAATAGTTCAAATTTATATGGAATAAATAAATGGCATTTTAAATGGAGGCAAAAATTATTATTCCCTGGGTGGGGTGGGAAATCAATTGAAAATTAGACAGATAGAATGTACTTGTCTATCAGTTCACAAAGAGTTGTAAAACAGCCCCAAGATTATAAAAGGCTAGAATCTAGTAACTCAGAAGGACTTGCTATGTGTAGATGACAGTAATAGATTTGGCATGTTTCATTATATAGATGCATCAAGAACATTACTTTAATATAAATCTGTATATATGTATATGTAAAATAACTAAAACGAACATACTACTGAATGTATTAGTTATTGAGAAAGAATGGTTAATACTCATATGGTTAGATCAATTTTACATATCTATATCTGTTAATATAAACAAACATTTTGAAGATAAAGATACGCAATATTGCAACCATTGTCAAGTTTCTATCATCCTGTTTTGTAAACCTATAATGATACTGTTGTGCATTTGCTCTAGTTGTTTGATTGTCTCTTTTGCTTTTTGTCTTTCTTATATGTGTCTTTTTTTCTCTTAAATAAAAAAAAAGAACGTTGCTTTACTATAGAGATTTAGGTTTACATTGTAGAAACTCTGTTTTTGAGACAGGGTTCTGCTATGTAGCCCAGGCTGGCCTTGAACTCACTATGTAGCCAAACTCATGGTGATTCTCCTGCCTCAGCCTCCTGAGTACTGGGATTACAGGTATGCACCACCATGTCTGGCTGTTGAAACTTTTTATAATATACAGTATTTCAGAATGCATTTTAAAAAGTATGTTATTTGGTATCACGAGGCTAGCAAACTAAAATAAGGCATCACTATTAGATTTTACCTTATTTTTTTCCTTTGCGGCACTGAGGATTGAACTCACAACTTCTCACCTGCCAGACAGGCACATAAGCCACTAAGCCAAACTCCCAGCCCTAGTTTTTTGTTACCACGTGTTTGGTTTTTTTTGTTTATTTATTTATTTATTTATTTTTTGTGACACCAGGGATCGAACTCACAACCTCGCACCTGCCAGATAGGCATTTAAGCCACTGAGCCAAACTCCCGGCCCTAGTTTTTTTTTTTGAGGCAGGTTCGCACTATGTAGCTCAGGCCGGCCTTGTGCTCTCATTGTAGCCCAAACCAGCCTCGAACTCACAACGCTCCTCCTACCTCAGCCTCCTGAGTGCTGGGATTAAAGGCGTGTACCACCACGCCTGGCACTATCAGATTTTACCTTTAATTCCCATCAATGTGGGTAACTACTTTTCTTTTTAAGGTTCCCTAAATAGTCTAAGATTCTTAGGCTTACCAAAAAAATCACCTTCTGTACTGATTTAGAGGCTGGGAACCCTGTAAGGAGGTACCAGGCCAGTTTACCCAAAAGGACTATTTAAGCAGTGGTTTCATGAAATCTAAAACTTTAGTTTGTTAAAAGTATGTGGTCACATTTGACAAAATGAGCATTATTCTTAACTATGATAACTGAGTATCCGCATACAAAAGAATAAGGATGGATGTCTCCCTCACACTATAATAAAAAATAATTTAAAACTGATTAAAGTCCTAAATATAAAAGTTAAAACAACTCTTGGAACAAAATACAAGAAGTAAATTTTTGTGACCTTGAGTTAGACCCAGACTTCTTAGATATGATGCCAATAGCACAAGTGACAAAAGGAAAATTAAATAATGCTAAAGTTGTGCTTCAAAGGACACCATCAAGGGGAAAATATTTTGCAACTCATGTATCTGTTAAGAGATGTGTATCCAGAACATATAAAGTCACAACACAATAATAAAAGGATAACCCAATTACAAAATGGCACAGGATTGAAATAAACATTTCTATGAAACAAGATATACAAATGGCCTACACATACATAAAAAGGTGTTTGATAAAAGATGATACCATTTCATAATCACTAGGATACCTGTAATCTAAAGGATAAATAGTAAGTATTGGCAAAAGTGTAGAGAAATTTGAATCATCATAGTTGCTGGTAGGAATGCAAATTGATGCAGCCACTTTGGAAAACAGTCAGCCGTTAAATGTACAGTTGCCATAAAAGCAGTTAAACACAGACTTACCATATGACTTAGCAAATCTGCTTCTTGATGTATTCCCAAGAGAAATAAAAACTTAGATACACACAAAAATGTATAAACAAATGTCTACAGCAGCAATATTCATTAACAGTCAAAAAGTGGAGAAAAACACAAACGCCAAATGAATGACTAAATACAATGGAATAACATTTGGCAATAATGTGGAATGAACTACTGACACATGTTACAACACAGAATCGTGAAATGCTATGCCAGGAGAAGGAAGTCAGTAACAAAAGATCACATATGGCATGGTTCCATTTGTATGAAATGTTCAGAATAGGCAAGTCTGGCTTGATGGGTAGTAGGGAAATGGATAATGACTGCTAATGGCTATAGGATTTCTTTTTGAGGTCATGAATGTGTTCTAAAATTGATTGTAGTGGTGATTGTACAACTCCGTGAATATAGTAAGCACCATTAATTTTATACTTTAAATGGTTAAATTGTGTGGTATGTTAATTATCTCAATAAAGCTGACATAAAATAATAACTGAAATTGTGAGTAACGACCGTATACTCCTCTCGAACATCAGGCAAACCAGTACCAGGACTTTGATAAATAGGAACGTTTCTTCAGCAGTGAGAGTGGTGACTATGTCTCAGGGAGGGAACTTCACATATAGGCTTCAGTTTCCAAAATGTTTGCATTAGCAAGATTTTATTCAGATGCATTTAAATTAAGGAAGACTAGGCAGCTCTTCTGATTTCTGTACAACTCTTCAATAACAACTTATCCAGTAAGCTCAATTATTTCTAGCACCTCTTTTTTTTAAAAGATAAGAGAATGAGTTTTTGTGATTTTGCTGGGGCCCTCTAGGATATTTCAATGACAGTTTTAGTTCTTCGGGATCCTCAGTAACCTTGAAAGACACAAAAGAGTTTAGAGATAAAATTACTTCAAAATTTCCTCAAAAAATAGAAATACACAGCTGTATTTTTTTGATGCTATGACTCCTAAATATAGTATAAACTACACATATTCATTAGAACTTTTAGACAAAGCAATTTACTTGTATTTCACAGAGAAAACTGAAGAGTGCATAATTGTTCACTGGCACACATCAGCATTTTGCAGCAGACTGGCAGATGTAAATACACATGACACAGCTTTCCTCAGCTACATAAGTCATTCACATACACTTTTCAGAGTAGCAGATTTTTTTTTTTTTTTTACCGGGGATCGAACTCATGACTTCACACTTGCCAGGCAGGTGCTTATGCCACTGAGTTAAATCCCCAACCATTTTTTGTCTTTTTGAGACAGGGTCTTACTATGCAGTTCCGGTTGGCCTTGAGCTCACTTTGTAGCCTAGGTTGGTGTCAAACTCACAATGATCCTCCTGACTCAGTCTCCTGAGCACTGGGATTACAGGCGTGAGCCGCCATGCCTGGCTAAGAGTAGCAAAAATGAGCTGTGGATCCAAAGACATAGCTTCATAAAAATGAGAAGCAAAAGGATACAAGCTTTGAAGTTATGATGAACAATCAATATTTTAGCATTCTATCTTACTGCCATGGGCTGCTATCTTACTGTCTGTCTAATGAATGTCCATTAATTAAATTAACATAGTAGCAGTGAAAAGTTTTAAATTACCTATAGATCTTAGGAATTATCTTCTGTCTGACACATGACTAAACATAATTTTTTTTTTTTGCTGAAATAAGTTTGTCAGAATACTGATTCAATCTGGGTAAAGACAAATTTACATTTTTCATGATCTTAAACATTAAATAGAAGTAAGACAGGTTTAGTCAATCAGTAGACCCATTAAGATTAGGAAGAGCACATCAAGTAAAATAAAAATGCACACTTACAGTAAATCAAAGAAGACATAGCTAAGTTTTTCTCATTTGTAAAAGATTAGGCTAAATTATGTGAGTTTGATTCCTAAATCATCTTTAAGTTTGTGAAAGTGATCAAAATTTTAAAAACAGACAAACAAAAAGGATTATCACACTAGATTCTCTGCCATCTCTCCTCTACCAGAAAACTCTATTAATTCCTTTACAGAAATCAACAACTTATCATTCATAAAACTGAATTTCCAATCATTACTTTCAAAAATGGGGACTTATTAGAGGCAAATTAAAATGCAAAACATAAAATTAGTAAGGCAGGAGTTTAAATTAGAAAACTAGAATGGTGGAAGCTTCTACTGCCACTTTGGATTCACATTTGTGAGCCAAGAGAAGACCCCCTTGGACCCAAAATTGCCCACAGAATGTTTTTGTGTGAGTATAAATGTTACCTGACTCTGGTAGGTAAGCCTCCAAAATTGCTAAATGTGTGTTTTCTGGAAAAGTAAAATCATGACTCCCATGTGCGTAAAAAAATGAGCACATGTTAAACTTTTAATTTTATGCATTTAAAGAGGGGATCAAGCCAGGCGTGGTGGCGCATGCCTTTAATCCCAGCACTCGGGAGGCTGAGGTAGGCGGAGCGTTGTGAGTTCGAGGCCGGCTTGGGCTACAACGCGAGTGTAAGGTGGGCCTGAGCTGCATAGTGCGACCCTGCCTCAAAAAACCAGGGCTGGGAGTTTGGCTCAGTGCCTTAAGCTCCTGCCCTGGCAGGCGCGAGGTTGTGAGTTCAATCCCTGGTGCCGCAAAAAATAAAATAAAATAAAATAAATAAATAAATAAATAAAGAGGGGATCAGGTAGAACTTATGATCAGTTTATCAGCAAGTCGAAATGTTACTGGAGTAAGGTCTGGGCTATTCACCATTTGAAAACTTGGGAGCTGGGAATTGGTAGAAAGGATCAGGTTTATTCAAGAATGGGTACTTTGGAGGACCTAGGGGTTATTTTCCTTGTGGCACTCAAAAGGGTTTTTTGTTTGTTTGTTGTTTGTTTTTTGAGACAGGGTCTCCCTCTGTAGTTCAGGCTGCCTTTAAACTCACTGTGTAGCCTTGGTTGGCCTTGAACTCACAGCAATCCTCCTGCCTCAGCCTCCCAAGTGTTGGAATTACACGTGTGCACCACCATGCCCAGTGTGGGGCACTCAAAAGCTTTTATAGAGAGGAAAATGAAGAGGGCCAGGAGACCATATGCTAAGTAGGGTCTTCATTATCCATGGCAATTGTCTCCTTTTTCCTTCTTTTCCAGGATATCATACAGGATGGACCTCAGCCTTTTGAGTCTAACTCCTGTAGTTCCTTTTTAGGTAGGCATACTGCAAGTTAAACTTCACAGCAGTTTATATGCTTTGTGTTCATTGATGTACAAGATTAAAAGAACAAGCAGGGATGCTATACATTCTGATGCTGTCTCAAGGTTACCAGAGGTCCTGGGTTCTGTAAAGCTAAAGCAATATGATCTAGTAGTTAACATCTTAACCATTCAGGTGGGGTTTCTCTTTAGAATTGAGAATGCTTGACAAAGGGAGGGATGTCAAAAGAAACTGGGAGGGGAAGCAACTCTGTGGAAGGGCAAAAAGAGAGGAAGTGGAAGTATCTTTGCCAAGGACAATTTACAGAAGAGCAGCCACAGTTATAAAAATACCAAATTTCTATAGAGGAAAGGAACAGAATTGCAAATGAAGCAAAACTATTTTTTCCACAAGGAATGGGAATTCGGTTCACCGCTACTAGATAAGACAGCATGTACATGTTTATTGTCAAAGAAAACCACAGCCAAACAGTAGTTCAAGCAGTAAAGGCAAGTTTTTGTCTGGAACTATTATAAGAAGGGAAAAGCAACTGCAGTATAGAATTTCAACCCATACACAAAGAAAGATAAGGAATTACAGGCAAGGTTCAGCATGTGGTTCAGTGAACAGAAAATCACCCATGAGAAATATCAAAATTAAGGAGATACTTTCTAGACTGACAGTTACAGTTTGTGTCTGGATATACCCTCAAAGCCTCATGTGGTCACGGCGGGGACAGAACTTTCAAAGATGGCTGCTAGAGTTTGTGATTGGTTCACTGTCTAGTGCTGGGTTTGGTGCTGTGAGTGCTGCACCTGCCCTGGACTTAACAGGATTCTTGTTGAGGGCAGCTCAGGGTAACAGATTACATAGGGTGAGGGATGAAGAATTTGACCAGTTATTATGGATGACCACAGACAGCGATGCTATTTTTCCCCTAAATTGACTCTGCAAAGATCTTACAAAAACTAAACTATGTGGACCAAAGACAGAGCCTATGGGTGATGAGACCTGGTTAAAGACAGGAGTCGAAGAAGCCTGACTGAGGGGAGAATCCTTGTCACTATCAACTTAGACTGTGAGGATTATGATAGGCTAGAATCTAATAACCCAGAAGGATACATTGTATGTAGATATTAAATAATTTTCCACTGAAGCACAAATTTATTTTTTCAATAGTCTGTTTGGCATCTTTACACAGCACCTGTGCATGCCTCCTATCGTTCCCTGAATGTTTAATTTCTTTTCAAATGAAACATGACTCTTATATGACAACTTGAAGGAAGATTCCTACTGCAAGGGACAAGTGCAAGATAGCTTTATTAATACTGATAGAGAATACAGCGAGTGGTTCCACGTTGTCTCTAAAGAAACAAAAAATTACATTATATGCTAACTTCGATCTGAAAAAAATAAGTTAAAAAGATGTTTTCTTTATATTGATGGGATTTGGGAACTACCACTCCAAAATGTGCAGTAGGAAATTTGTAATTGCCACTCCTAAATATACCTTTTTGGCAGAATGATTATTTTGAGCTGATTATTTTGGAACACAGCAAACTTGGGAGAAGCTCTGAAAAAAGTAGTTCTTAACTTTTAATAAGAGAAATGTACGACTATAAAGGAAATCTCCACTTAGAAGGATTCTTCTCAGAGACTTTTAAACGATGGAGAAAGCTTGGATTTAAACCTGCAAACACTGCTGTCTTATTTTTTTAAAACAGGGTATCTGTTGTGGTTTTGATCTAAAATTGCTCCCAAAAGTCTTGTATGTTCAGAGGTGGTGATTTGGGAGGGCAATTGGATCATGGAAGCACTATACCCATCAATGAATTGATTCACTAATGAGTTCATAGTTAAGTGTCCTGATAGGAGGTGTGGTCTAGTTGGAGGATGTGTGCCACTGGAGGCAGGACCTAGAAAGGTATATTTAAAAGAATTTCTCATTGCTTTATTGAGATATAATTAACAAAAATTGCATATATTTAAGGAATACAATATGATGTTTTGATATACGTATACTTTGTGAAATAAGTGCTACAATGGCTTTGTTGGTCTCTGATCTCTCTCTCTCTTTTTTTTTTATTTAATTAGTATGTGTTTGCAGGGCAAAATGATTACATTCATTGTGCGGACTTGGTACATAAAACATCTTTTTTTCTTTTTTCATTCCCTTTTCCTCCCACCTCTCTACCTTCCCTCTATTTCTTATTGGAAAGATATATTTTGTCCCCAGTTCCTCCTTTCCTCTCTGTTCTTGGCTTCCAGACCCATCTATCATGCCATTTCAGCCTTGAAGCCATGGACTGAACCCTATGAAACTATGAGCTAAAATAAGCCTTTTTTCCTTTAAATCATAGGTATCAGATACTTTGTTCCAGTTACTGGAAAGTGTTAAGTTGCCCAGGCTGGTCTTAAATTTGTAATCCTCCTGCCTCAATCTCTAGAGCAACTAGGATTGTAGGCATGCACCACCATACCCAGCTTACTATACTTTTTCTAACCATCTCCCACAGCCAAATTTTCCTCACATGCTTCTCTTGTTGCTTCAACAAAAATGGTATTAAATCTGAAGTTTAAACTATCTTTTTGAGATGTACTCTTGAGATTTACCCCTGGAGATTTTCCTCTTTGAGATTTCCCCCAGTATCTTCCATGTGTGCAGAAAGTGCTATGGTTTGAATGTATCCCCTAAAAACCATTGTTGGAAACTTAATGCCCAATGCAATATTATTGAGGAGTGGGGTATAATGAGACACAGCAAGAAGGACCTTACCAGATGGTAGTCCTTTTTATTTTTTATTTTTTTATTTTAAAGATACTAAAATCTAACAAAGCATAACAGTACAAAGTCAATCAAAACAAAGCAGTAGAACTGGTACAGAACTTCAAAGAAAGATACTAGAAAAACACTAGCTACTATAGTGTACCTTGTTACTTTCAGAACAGTTGACCATTCCATCAGGTATAGTAAAATCAAGCCAAAAACAAAACACAATAAAACCAATAAAAACAGAATATGAAATAAAGCAAAAAAAAATTAATCAGAATAAAGCAAAACAATGAGACCAATATTGTGCCTCAAAGACAAGACAGAGGAGAATCCCCCATATTTGCTACCTTGCATACTGTCACCTTCCAAAGAGATGCTCAGACCGCTGGCTCCAGCCCTACAAAATCAACTGAACAATACAAGTATTTAGTTGCCTTATGTACCATAGTTGCTACCAACTCAGCCAGTCCTCTGAACCAGCAGGTTGTCTATAGGGTGGGGGCAGGTGGGGGAGTCCTTGATACTTAGGCCATGAGCCAGTAGGCCTAGGAGAGGCACATCGCTTTCTCCTCTTGGAGTCCGCGCCGGTCACGTGCACTCACCAGGAAGGCAGGCTAGGTTGTCTTCTGCTTGGAGCCTCCCTGCCCAACATGGTGGGATCTAGAGAGGCACAACTCTTTCTCCTAGATGATGGCCTTTTGATCTTGGACTTCTCAGTCTCTAGAACCATTAGACAATAAATTTATGTTCATTATAAATTAGTTTGTGGTATTCCATTATAGTAGCTAAAGCTAGACAAAGACAAAAGATACACATTTTATTAAACTTCTGTTTGCTTTTTTCTTGTTAATCTGTCTTTTGTTACATGGAGTTCCAGCTAAGATCTAGAAAGGGTAGAGAGAGCATTATTTCTTCTCTTCTACAGCTTGATAATTAGCTATAGCCTTAACTGATGTGAATTTGATTGCTATTGGTTGTTTGAGTATAATTTTTAGGTAATATGTAAAAGAAAATTGCCCATAACTAGGGACAACTCAGATTGCAGATTGCAATAGAAGAACAAGAGCTCATTTTAAATATTAAATACTTGATTGATTCATTTAGTAATCACTTATATTATTCTCAGTGTACCAAACATGATACTTCAAGAAAATGCAGTTTACACTTTCAGAAATTTTAAATTTTTTTGCAGGAATCACTCATGGATTGTAGTAGTGAGACTAGTATAATACAGGTATGCAGAGGGTGTCAAAGTCATCTAAAACATCTAAGCTCAGCTCTCAAGGAGTCAGCAAGACTGTTTCAGGCAGAATAAGTAACAAGCACATAGGTTGAAAGACAAGATTGCAGATATTATTCTGGAAATTGTCAGTCCTCTGTGTGGCTACCCCATATAACAGAAGGAAGTGCAGGCAAGAGATGAGGAGAAAAGGAAAGTAGGGGCAGCCATAAATGGCTCACTTGTGACAAGTTGCAGAGCCAGGACTTCAGGTCCTGTGAAGCATTTTAAGCAAGAGAATTCTGTGGTCAAATTTGCGTTTTAGAAAAATAACTCAGCAGCTCGGTGGAGAAAGGACTGTTAACCCTGAGGGTTTCTAGCATATATTTCACTGATGATTTAGCCCAGAGGTCTATCTGATGCTCAAGTTGTCCCTGCAATCTTTCTTTACAGAATTTGTTCCATAGCCACAGTGTTGCTGCATTTTGAGTACAAGTCTGTGACTCTGTGATAAGGGATGAATGAAAAGAAATGAAGGGGAAAAAGGATGATATGAAGCAGGAATCCAAAGGTTAGTAATCTGTGACATAAATGCCAATGTCTGGCACCTATTATTGTAAGCAAAATTTGATTGGTGCACAGCCATACCCACTTGTTTCCATATTGTCCACGGCTGCTTTTGCTGCAGTTATGCCACAGCGAGGGGTGACTACACAATGGGGAACAGGAAGCAGCCTGGGCCCTTACCTCGTGCTCATTAAAAGCATAATGTGTGTTTCCTTCTGGGATAGTCAGAGACTTAGAAGCCACTTTTGCTATGAACTATGACTCTTCACTTGGGCCTAGATGCCCAATAGTAACTAAAACCAAGACGAAGTTTAACCTTCATTTTATATTCTTGGTTACTCTAAATTTTGGGTCAGATCTCTTCTTAGCTCTGCAGAGAGATGTTGATCTCTCCTTAGGAGCTGGCTGGACAGGATTGATTGGCTTCTAGTTTGCAGGATCTCATCCCTTTGAAGGCTGAGGACCCCAAGATATTGAGGAATGAGACTAGGGTGTGGCCAATTGGCTGGGTAAATGGATGTGACCTGTCAATCATAGAGATCCAAGACACATGCATAAAATAGTTCCCAAGCCCTGTGCCTGGGGCTGATTAGAAGGTGCCATCTTCATTTCTTCAGGCAGAAAACCACGCAGGCTTTTGATAGCATGGCCTACATCTGACATCAGCCTGAATAATGAGGGATACACTCTCAATGCTCTCACTTTACAAAGTGTACTTCTTTTCCTACCTTTAGTAAATGTACAACCTTCTTGCCTTTTTTTAATGTATTTTGTTTTGTTGTGTGTTTAGTGTCTTGTCCAATTCCCTGTTCAGGACACCAATAACCTAGAAAGAATCCCCAGAACCCACTCAGAATATGAGGTTTACAGGGCTATTCAGCTATGCCTAGAAGGTTCCATTGTCCTAAACCTGCCATCACCTGGATTCCAGGAAAGGCAGAGTCCCACATTCTTGAGACAACTACACAGACAATCATTTCCTGGAGACAATACCATCCCACAGCCATAAAGAGCCGAAAACTATGACACCAGGACTGAAATGATAATCAACAGGACCCCAGCCCACCAGCTAACTTCAACCCTGTTCTCCCACCTTTGTGGACGGGCCAGACTGAACTCCTATGTGCCTCCTCTAGCTTTAAGCTTCCTTCCCTATCTTCTAACTTTTTAATTAAAGCTTTTTTTCTAAAAACTTGTCCTTTAGCTTTAATTTGCATTTCTACTGAAATGGTGACATGCTAGCTGGTGACAGTAACAATTTAGTAGCTGTGAGAGTATAGAATATAAAACAGAACATAATCACTCTTGCTCTTAGAAAAAGTTTATTGCCCCCCCAATTTAAAGGATTAAAAATGTATATTTGCCAACTTATTTTGGTTTTTTTAATTGCTTAGTCCCTATACTGTATTGTATTCAGAATAATTTACATAAATGTTTATGGCTAGCCCAATCCAAATTTTCAAAATTTGGAGATCACAAACATGGCAGTAATTCTTAAACTCTTTCAACAACAAGCAAAAAGATCTGGTTTATATGTTTTTGAGCTTATTTTTGTTCAATAAAAAACATACTTGATAACAGACCAATTTTTAAATATTCTGCATAACTTTCAGGACCTTGAATTTGAAAATTACAGAGTAGGTACAAGTTTGGAGTTTCAGCATAATTTTTTGTTTTTAATTTTGAGAAAGGGTCACATTAAACTGCTAAATTGCCCAGGCTAGACTTGACCTTGTAACTTTCAATCCTCTTGCCTCAGCCTCCTAGAGTTTTGGAATTATATGCATGTGCCATCAGACCTGGCTAGTAGGTACACTTTTTACTGAATTCCTGGCTTTGCACAATGCCTTATTTCTGGGGAAAACGCATGGAAGAATTTTTTTCTTTGACTAATTTTAGTAGCTCCTTAGAGTCCCTGCTATAAATTAGATCATCTTCAATTGCATCAAAGAGGCACCTTTCACAACTGTCAGAATTCAGAGTAGGCCAAATGCCACACTTGAGTGCTGGTGTCTCTGGTGCCCTTTATCAGTTTCCACTAGCTCCTGCTCCATTCCTCAGGTCTTGCCAGCACCCTGCTCAGCCACCTTACCCAGGAGGGCTCCAGATACTTGAAAGTTTGCAGCAAAGAAGCAAAACCCTATTTCATGGTTACATTTTCTGTAGAGTCTCCATGTTTGCCTTGGCAGACTGTGACTGGAACATATGTATTAGTAGCACTGACTTCATAAGACCCCCTTTTGGCTCTTACTGCCAAACTCAGTAACTATTTTAAGGCCAGAGAATATGGACATTAAAAAAAAAAGTGTATTTCAGTCCTTGATTGAAATTATCCACCGTTTGGGAAAAGCCAATTTGCATAACAGTTGGTGTTTCACCTCCTCCTGTTAAACCTGTTTCCCCTAAGCTGTCTTTTTGGATCTGTTAATCAAGTTTCCTGTCTTTTCTAGGAGGCAGCCTAATTGCTTATGTCCTGCAGAAACCTCTCACTGCGAAAGGCATTTAATTTGTTCCTCAATCCCATATTTTTATGCAGTGTGGTCAAACACTGTTAGTGTTCTACATACTTGTTACAGTATTTTGTCAGCCTCATTGGTAGTCTTCCAATAGAATTCTTTCCTTTGATCTTAATCTGACTTCTATTTTTCTTATACCTGTGCCGTACCTCTTGATTTTACTTTTTTTTTTTTTTTTTTTTTTTTTTTTTTTTTTTTTTTTTTTTTTTTTTTTTTTTTTTTTTTTTTTTTTTTTTTTTTTTTTTTTTTTTTTTTTGATCCACAATCTCCTTTTCTGTCAGAGCAAAATTTTCATCACCATAAGAAATACTGATTGCTTGTCCACAGGGTGCATGTCATTGTGTCTGGTGCTGTAGGGTTTTACCAGGTTTCATTAGCTTTCTTCCCTGATGCACTACAAGTGCAGCCAAAGGACAATTCAAAAAAATAATTAAACACACAGGAAGGAAGGAAGGAAGGAAGGAAGAAAGGAAGGAAGGAAGGAAGGAAGGAGAAAGAAAGAACCAGACCCTAATATGGTTCTTAAAAATTAGTGATTTAATTTGAAATATATTCAAGGCTGTAAGTGTATTAGCCTGACCTTGTTTGTTTCTTGCCAGCACAACTTTCTCTTCCATCTACCTTTTCCTTTCTGCCCCCATCAGCCCTTCTGACAGCAACAGAATGAGTGTTAGCAGTGTACTATTATTTGACATCCTTCTTTTTATAAAATTGAATTTCTTTTGATAAATGTCAGAAGGGGACACACATTCTTCAGTAAAATGAGCTGAACCTAGAACAGATTTGTCACTGTCACCTCACCGGTCATCTCTTTTCTTTCTGACAAATACAGTATGTCCTGAGCTTGTCTGTCCTTGGTGACCTTTCAAAAATGGAAAAGTGATCCCATCCTTTCTGTTTCAGCAAGGTGAATTGTGTCACAGATGGCAAGTTGGAAATGATTAAAATGTTTGTATATTCCTCCTTTGTTGGTGTCTTCTCTAAGCAAACGTGTAGTGGGATGGCAGAACAGAGCCATGTGAAAGGCTTGATGTTAAGTAAAGGTATTTTTGCATTTTGGTTTTGAAGCATTTAATGCTATGAAGAGTCTGTTAGTGTTCATTTTCACAAAAAATCCTTTTATTTCCCCCAAAGAGCCAATCTTTAATGTTGATTCTCTTTCTATATGAATCATACTAACACAATAAATCTCATATGAAATAAACTTTAACCTTATTCCAGTGAGTAGATCAGTCTTTCTCTAAGGACATGGTATTATTATTAGTTTTTCCAGTATGTAGAAGAGCAGTTGGAAATGTAAGAAAGCAAAATCAGAACAGAAGGTGTGAGAATGGAATCATTTCCCTTATAAATAGGGAACTAAAAAATGAATCTGTTACTGGAATGTTGTGAGCTATTCTCTTCTTTTCAGGTAGTTAGTCCTAGAAATACAGAAAAGTTTATCTTTCCCAGATCGGCCTGAAAGTCTATTGTTACTACTCCATAACCTACTTCTAACTTTGAACTTGGAATTTCAGTGTTAGCTAGATGAGAACTTTACAGAAGGTACTGTGACCAGTCCCTACTGTGTGGAGATGCTGTGTAAAGTATGGAATGAGTGGAGCTTTTAACAGACAGGTTCTTGCTTTCATGGGCTTATGTGCCTATAGACAAGTAATTTATAGATTATTAAATTACTTTGAGGAAAATAAGCAGGAAACTAGAAAATAAGGAGGGCAGGACTAGATAGCAGTATGGAATGGATATATTGATCATGCTTTAAATACTTAATATACACAGCATTCTTGTGTTTTAAACGTATTAATTTATTTAATCACCACAACTTCATGAGAAGTACTGTTATGTGCAGCCCTCCTCAAATTCATATGCTAAAATCCTACTCCACAGTGTGATGATATTTGGAGTTGGCATCTTCGAAGACAATTAGGTCATGAAGGTGGAGCCTTTGTGAATGCAGATAGTACCCTTATTAGAATGGACACTAGATATTCTCTGTTTCTCTGTCTCTGCTTGCTCTCTCTCTCTCTCTCTCTGTCTCTCTCTTTCTATCTCTCTGCCAGGTAGAAATATAGTATAAAGAAGGTAGTCTATAAACCAGAATGAGGGCTTTCATCAGACAATAATCTGCTGCCACCTTGATCTTGGACTTTCCCTGCCATCTCCAGAACTACAAGAAATAAATGGTTGTTGTTTAAGTCACCCAGTCCATGGTATTTTTATTATAGTATCCTGACATGACAAAGGTCTTATTATGATTCTACATTATGATGAGGAAACAGAGGCACAGACAGGTTTTATAATTTTCTCATTGTCACAAAGCCAAGAAGCAGTAAAATCAGGATTTCTCCTGGGTAGGTTAGTTCTAGAGTCCACTAGTATTGCTGTTGCAATTTGTCTAACAGTTATTATGCAATTTATTTAACCACTGAATATTGTGCCAGGCAATATAAATACAAACATAAATAAAAGTGGAGTATTACCTTCAAGGAACTTACAATTTAGAAAATGAGACAGAATGATAATTAAAATGCAATGGATTAAATGTGAAAGTAACAATATGAACATATTATGTTAGAAACACTGAGGAAATAGCAACATCATGCTTAGTGTTTATTGTTTGCATATTAAAAATACTAATAGAGATAGTGATCCCAGTGCAGTTTAAAAAGCACTGCTAATTTTGCTCCTAGGGCAAATGAGAAGCAAAGTGTTACTAATGGCTCTTTCCAAACTTAGTTGTGAATATACATTGGTCCTTGTAGGCCAAGTTCATTATCTCTCAATGGTACTAGTTTTGTCTTCTATTCTTACCACATAACAAAAAAATTTGGGATATAGAGAGAAACAATTGTGATACAGTGGTCAATTAAGCACTATAATTAAACTCTGTTTTACTTTATTTGTATTTTATGTGATGTTGAGGATCAAATCCAGGTCCCTACACATGCCAGGCAAATGCTGTACCACTGAGCCATACCTCTAACCCCTTTGTCCATTACATTATTAATCATTTTATTTCCCTGGAGTCTCTTAATTCTTTCCTTAATTCTTAATCCATAATACCATTTCTTACTTTATATCTCATATGAATAGTTCCCAAGTGTCTCACAGTCAGTGCAGAAAGGTGTGAAAATTTTTCTAATCCATTATGAGGGTCTCATCTGACATTCCTATATTGCAAGAGAGGTTCAAAAAAAAGCAAGAAAGAAAAGCATAACAAATTTATTTAACCAATGCCTCGTGTGACAGGGGAGACTTTAGAAATGAAAAGCCCAGTACCAGAAGAAAATATATTTATGCTTAGGTGTGTTGAAAAGTGAATAGCCATGTTGAAATATGATTAGAAAAAATAGGTGATTCCATGGAAGCAGATTGAGTCAAAGTTCAGTAGACTGAACCCAGCAAAGCCTGTCTGTTCAGATTCCTCCTGGCCTCTATGTAACATTCCTTCCTGATGGTTATGGGATAGGACCCCTAGAATGGCGGTCTTCAAGGGTGAAAGGAGAGGTGATCTTTTTTTGGTCTCATGGATTGGTTTTGAGACAAGTTCTATGACTCACCTTAGAGAAGGGGAATTCTGGTTTCTAAGACTCCCTTGAGGGTAGAAAATTTAATGGGAGGGAGGAGGGAAGAAGAAGGTCAGAGATATCTTACTTCATAAGCCCCTTCGCTGTCCTCCAGCTCAAAGTACTCAGCATGTTAAGGTGTCACACTGTCTTCTGAGCCTGACAGCACCCTCTGCCAGGAACCATGGTGGACACTTCTTGATCTCCTTCGCCCCATGTAGTAGCATCCTATAGATGCTGTAACAAATAACTGCAAATTGGATAATGACTTTCCCTAGCAGCTGTGAAGCTCTGTGGCACCAGGCAGGGTCTCAGTTTGAGCGAAGCTTTGCTCTTCCTTTCACTTCCCTTGTCACTGGTTTCTTGCTCCTTCCCTGTTTTCCATCTTCCTTTCTCTCCAAAATCATGGTGGGGTTGGGGGTGGGGTGGCTTCCCAAGCCCTTCATCTTCCTTCTACCCAGAGTGACTTGGGACTGATGCTGGAAGCCTGGGACCAGTCACTCTGTTATAGACAGCTGAGTTAGATAGAAATATTATAGGCAGTCAGACACGGCTGGGCCCTCGAGGGAGCCAGTGCAGAAGACCAGATATTTGGTAACAGACACCTCCTGCTGTGGACCAGACCTCAAGACAAAAGATCAAACAAATATACCCACATTCTAAGGACTGAATTCTAAGTAGGTATGAATCACCTTGAGGAAGTCACGAGTCACCATCCCAACCCCCTACAGGAAGAGACACTGCTCTTTAAGCATACCGGCTTACTATGTGACTCCCTTCCCTATTTGTCCTTGATTTGGTCACTTTTACCTGAACAATTAATCTTATTGGTTGACCGTAGTTCTGTCCCACCTCACACCCACCTTGTGTGTTCCCATTTTTCCTCACCATGGAGCCACATTGCCTCCTTGTTTTGCTCTATAAAAGTCCCTAGAAAAGACAGAGTCTTTGGTAACCCACTTGGGGCCCCTTTTTTCTCTCAATAAATATATCCTGCTCTTAACCTCTGTTGTTCCTAAACTTCATTCTTCGATTTTAGAGAACACGAACTCATGCCAGGCATTGAGCAGGTTGGGAGTTCCTTTCCCCTGCGTCAATTCTGCATGATACTCTCAAAATCAGCAACTTCATGAGCTACATGTTCTTCAGGGGGCAGTGATCTGACACTGGACTCTTCTTTTGCAACGAACTCGTTCCTTACACCCCTGTCTGACTTTCCTTTAAACTAAAAATAAAACACTTTTTTTACTTTTAATTTTCTCTCTCTCTCTTTTATCTTTTCCCTTTTGAGGCAAATTCTGGTGTGCACTGATTATAATACTGCCTAAGAGGTAGATTAGTTAGGAATTCAAATCTTTAGGAAATGATTTGTTAAATTCCAAAATACCATTTGGATTCTCTTTTGATGTAAAAATAAAAAATTCTAATTACTGTGGATTGAGTGGCTTATAACAGCAGAAATTTGGGGTCCCAGGGTGTGTGGCTCACTGGCAGAGCATGTGCTAAGCATACACGAGGCCCTAGGCTGAATCCTGATCACCACGTGAACAAACAAAGAGAACAGAAATTTATTCTCTTATGGTTCAGGAAGCCAGAGTTTAGAAATGAATTGTGGGCTGGAGCTCTAGGTCAGTGATAGAGCACTTGCCTAACAGCATATGTAAATCCCTGGGTTCGATCACCAACAATGAAAAGAAAAAAAGCAAGAAAGAAAGAAAAGGAAAAAAAGAAATCAAGGCATCAGTAAAGCCATACTCCTTCAAAGGCTCTAGGGGAAGATCCTTCCCTGCCTATGGTTCCTGGTGGCTCCTGGTGTTCCTGGGAGTGGTAAGGCATCTCCAGTCTCTGCCTTTCCTCAGATTGACTTCTTTGTGTCTGTCACTAATGACAAAGATTCTTTCCTTGACCAAACCCAGTCAGGCTTCTCTAAGCTTTTTTCCTAACTAGGTTTCAGACTTGACCTATAAAAACTGCAGACTCTCAACTCAGATGAATTTTGTCTGTTTCTTCCTCAGTTCCCCAAAGACTGAACAAACTCCAGCAGCATTTCTAACAGCTCATCCCTGGAATCACCGCTCTAGTCTCCATGGATTTCTGTCTAGAAAGTATAAGGCTGCCCACCCAAAGTATTTCCTGTTTGTTTTAGCTGACACCTGAAGATAAGGCTCTTGTTTCTTAGTCTCTGGGGAGGGTGCAAGCCTCGCTGGGGCTAGGATAGTTAGTTAGCAAACTCAGGTGGGCTTCACCCCTATGCTGTGTAGCCTTCCCTGCTCTGCCCAGAGTGGGGATTGAACCCAGGGATGCTCTACCACTGAGCTCCATCACCAGCCCTTTGTATTTTTTTGTTTTGAGACAGGATCTCACTAAGTTGCCCAGAATGTCCTCAAACTTGTGATCTGCCTGCTTCAGCCTGTTTAGTAGCTGGAATTACAGACATGCACCACTGCTGGCTCTCCATTTTTAAACAAATTTTAGTAAACTTTCTCTCTCTCTCTCTCTTTCTCTCTAACTCTCTCTCTCTCTTTACTCCCCCTTCCCTTTCTTCCTCCCTCCCTCCTTCCCTCTCTCTCTCCCTCTTACCTGTCTCCCTCCCTCCCTCCCTGTCCTTCCCTCCTTCCTTGGCTCTTTGTTCTTTTATAGTTCTGAGAATCAAACCCAGGTTCTTATGCATGCTAGGTGAGCCACTTCCACTACCTATACCCCAACTCAATTTCCATTTCTTGGCTCTGTTCCTCTACTGTTCCTCCTCCCTCATTCTTTCTTTAAAATGAATTAAGTTGAAATTAATTCTTCTGGATCATCTTCCTGATTACACTTGTTCATTATTGAATGAAATCCAACCTTACTATATTAACTAATATCTAGTTTTGCTCATCTTTGACATTTATAAGGATACGTCTTTGGATTTAGAACCCACTGAAATCCAATACAATGTCATCATGGTCCTTATTTATATCTGCAGAAAACTTTTTGGGGAGTTATTTCAAAGACGCTGTACATTTCTCATTTATCAGTGAAAAGTGTTAGAAATGATGCCTCCCCCCAAAGCCAGCAAAAACCAAACATTTCTTTGAAGGTCATAGTCATGTGTAATGCCGTCTAGAAAAGAACAGAAGCACAACAGACTCCACACACTTTCCTGAGATTCATCAAATACTGGGTGTACTCAAGAGGGTAGAGGACAACTTTCAAAAGTGAGTATGATATTAAGTGAGGCATTTACTATATTCCTTCCTAAGAGCTCCCCACGGGGAACACGTTTTCTAAACTTGATCTAAGAAGTTGAATGTGGTGGTGGTGGGGAAATGCATTCTTCTCGCTGTAAGGGCTGTCTACTGGTTGCTAAACTTTTTTAAAAGGACTGAAAAACCTCATGTGCACTCTCTGTGCCCTGCTCCCTCACCAAATAACTCCAAAATCCAGAAACAATAAGATGTCTCAGATTACTCGGCAGGGTATAACAAGGGAAGCATGCCTTATCTTTAAACAAGCAAAGAAACATAGAAGTTTTTTTAAACAGTAAAAAGTAGAATCACCTCTTTGACAATACACAATCACTCAAAAGTAACTAGCACTTGGAGAGAGAAGCAGGGCTATACTCATGGGCCTGTCTCACCTGGGTACAAGTGGGTAGGTATATGGCACTTGTCATTACTTCAAAAATGAATTTTAATATTTCATCTTTATTTTGATTTAAGCTTCACTGCTAGTGTGATACCCACACCAGCTGGGCAGGAAGGAGTCTGGAGAGATGTTCAAGGTAGCACACACCTGTGGCTGTTCTGCCCATCTGGAGACTGCAGGGCAGCCAATATGGTTTCATAAAACATCCCACAGCCTTTCTGCAGGAATGTAGAACACTCCACCACGTGGCAGTCTTCAGATCACACGGCAGCTTTTCAGCAGTGTCTAGAGTGGCAGGAGGTCTGTTTTCAGAAAATGTCTCAGTAGTAGAGGGATCATCATTAAGATCAACTCGAGCCCCCAAAAGCAAGAAAGGAAACTTTGGACAATGGTAAGTTATCTCAGGCACCCATTTTTCTTTCATATTTTGAAGTAAGGACAGAGAGATCACCGAAAAACAGACTAGAAGTGTATCTTGGTGGAGAACTCAGTGGTTGTAATCTATGATAATCCTCTTGCTCTGCAGTATCAAAAGTATATGCTCTCTACCAATCTTAACTGTGACTGCAAACTTGCCAAAAATGGTTGACAAATGGATGGAAAATTTGTGTGTGTGTGTGTGTGTGTAGAATATCAGGAAATGTGTTTTACTAACAGCATCAGTGCCACAATAATGCACTTAATTGTCTGCATTGCAGATATAGTTTTGTAGCCACTTTAAATATTTCACATTTGATGTTGATCTCAAGATTTTGGCCAATTCTGTTTATATCTAAGGTCATATTCTAAGATTCTAGGTGGACAGAATTTTGGGAGGATACTTTTCAACCCTCTGCTCTTTGCTAATAATCTTTTCTTTTCTTTCTTTGTTTTTTTTTCCTCTCTTCTGAGACAAGTTCTTGCTATGCAGTTCAGGCTGGCTTTGAGCTCAGTTTGTAGCCCAGGCTGGTCTCAAACTCACAATGATCCTCCTGCCTCAGCCTCCTGAGTGCTGGGATTACATGTATGCTAATAATCACTTTTCAAAAGAACAAAGTGATCAGCCTCTAGTTATGGGCCATTGTCAGTTTGAGTAAGTAAGACACTCCTGTTCCTCATTTTATCACCCCCACTGCTGGGGACTGGCATGTGACCAGCTCTGGCCAATCACATGTAATGTAGGCTGCTCATTGGCAGGAGAGAAAAACCAAGACAATTGAGAAATACTGTTGCTGATACTGCTCAGCTTCTGCACCAACATCAGCAGCCAACTCCCTGGAGCTACTTGAATAGAATAAGCCCCTCTGGTAAACCCTGTTCAACAGAAATTCTATTTCTTGCATCCAAATGCATCTCTAATTGATTTACTCATGAGCTCAGGAGAATGTCTCTCCTATTTATTGCTTCCTTTGCATTCAATCAAGTATTCACCATCTCACTAGACAATTATAATATCCTAATTAGCCTCCCAGTCTCATTCCATCTCAGCTCTTCCCTTCGGGCCCACCAGAGTCATTGTTCTGAAACGCCGATCAGGCCCTCTGCTCAAAAACTTTCCACAGCTCTCAATTACTTAGAGAATAAAGTTTAAACTTATTAGTACTAATGATCTGTCCTCAATATGCTTTTTTTTGAAACTCATTTACTTCTATGTCCCTCAAGCACCATATACTTTGCACTACAAAATCACATTCCTACATATACATTCTCAGCTTATAGAGTCCTGAAAAATTAGGAAACCTACTTGTCTCCCAGAACCCAAATGTGTCCTCCACAAAGGCCTCCACAGTCATCCAGTAGGAACTAACCTTTCAGTTCTCACACTGTGGTATTTAAACTGAGCTCAAATTTGCTGTATTTTTTGGCTTTAATCAGAGGTTCATTGTACTTAGCCACTGAACATTTTACCCTGAGTGTCTCTCAGGCGTGCGTTTGTTTGCCAACTGACTATTCCAAGCATTGCTTTGGCTGGTCAATTCTTAGATTGAACATATTTGATAAAATTGTCATTTTTAAAATATTTCCTGTTAGTTATCTTATAAAAATTAATGGGAAAATATGCAATTTTTGGCTATCGTGTAGTTAAATAATTGGACTGGTAAGTGCTTAAGTTGCAGAAATGGTACAAAATTAGGTAATCTGTAGAAAATGCAGGAATATATTGTTGAAGGTTGAGACTTAAAGCTAAGTCTGATAACAGAGAAAATGGAGACCTGTTTAAAAACATGGATTAAGAATCAGTCTCAAAAGTTGGGTATGGTGGCATGGTGCGCCTGTGTAGTCTCAGCCACTCTATGTAGGCTGAGGATTTGAACCCAGGGTAAGATCCTTTGTGAGAGGGGGAGAGAGGGAGGGAGAGAGAAAGAGAGAGAGAGAGAGAAGAATCAGTCTCAAAAATTCAGAATAATCTAAAGGCAAAGAGAAAATTGACAAACTCTTAAAGGTATTGGTTAAATATAAGTTGGATAGGCATTATTTTATTAAGAAAAGCATGAAGGTTGGTGTTTTATTATTTCTATTATTGAAAATGTTTAGACATTATATCTTACAGAATCATATTTTTCTGCATTATTTCCATTAGCAAAAGTCTTTTGTGTCAAAATATTAAATATTATCTAAAAGAGCTATGAGTGCTATAAATTAGGGTAAGATAGCACTTTGGAAAATTACTTTTTGACTCTAATGTTTAGAGAGCATCTTAAATTTTATTTATTTATTTATTTATTTATTTATTTATTGCGGCACTGGGGATTGAACTCACAGCTTTGCGCTTGCCAGGGCAGGCGCTTAAGCCGTTAAGCCAAACTCCCCAGCCCTGGTTTTTTTGAGGCAGGGTCGCACTATGTAGCTCAGGCCGGCCTTGCGCTCGCGTTGTAGCCCAAGCTGGCCTCGAACTCACAACGCTCCACCTACCTCAGCCTCCCGAGTGCTGGGATTAAAGGCGTGCGCCACCACGCCCGGCTCATCTTAAATTTTAAAAATATTTAAAATGATCAGGTACACATTCTAAAGCACTTTGTGATAAACTGCACATTTATACCATAAATACAGGTTGCTTATCATTAGCCTTGTATAAAGAGAATCCCTCATACAGTTTGTAAGTCTAAAACTCAACTTCTATAGAAGCAGTACAAAGGAAGATGTTAATTAACTGAGCTCCAAGAGAACAAAGAATTTGTGATCAAATAAGCTTAGGAACTGCTTACTAAATTTTGTTGTGGAGATTCAAATTGCACATTAGCATTTTAAAGGCTACGAGAAGTCCACAATTTAAAAAAAATCCATTCAAATTTGTTCAATGATAAAACACATTTCTTTGTAATGAGGAGGAATTTTTTTCTTCTGCACATCTATTAACACCCCTTCTCAACAAAAGTCATTAAAAACTAAACAACTTTTTCTTAATCTTAGTTTAGGAAGAACTAAATGATAGATTTATGAGAAAGATGACTTACTTTTAAATTTTTTGCTATACCTAGAATAGTAGTTACTAGAAAAATACTCAAAAAATATTAGTTAATTAATGTAATAAGAGAAATTTAAAATGGAAGCTGGTTTTGAGTGTATATATCTCTGAAAGAGCTTTGATACTAGACTTCTATCCAACTGTTTTTTAAGAGCTGTGATTAAATATACATGACATAAACTTTACCATTTTACTTCTGTATGTGTACAATTCAGTGGTAGTACATTCACATTGTTGTGCAACTATTTGAACTATCAACTTTTTCAGTACTTTTTCATCACTGAAACAAAAACTGTGCCCATTAAATTGTAATTCTCTTCCCTTCATCCCTGCAGTCCTCAGAAACCTCTATTCTACCTTCTGTATGAATCTGACTATTCTACATATTCCATATTTGAGGAACTGATGTAGAAGAAATAAAGATAGATTAAAAAAAAGAGACAAGGAAACTGTAATTTTGAGGAAGCTGTAACTTTAAGTATAATATAGCTCCAAGACAAAAATCAGTTAAAAGTACTATAAATCATGAAGTCGGCAAGTGTTTTTCTTCTGATACTATAAATCCATAAATTCCAAAGACTTCCATTTTCAAAGAAACACAGATCTTGAACAGTTAATTCTGTACAAACTGAGTTTAGGTCTCACAACATCGAGGAATGAAGTTGTGAACCGAAAGGAGGCAGCTAGGAGAGTTTTTATTGGAAATAAGAAGAGGGAAAGAAAGAAAGCCTCTGGTTTTTGCAGGAGGGGATTCCAAAAAGTGGAGTTTTCACCCTGCTCCTTGGTCCAGAACTTTTTATGGATAAGTGGAACATGGGAATTGCTCAGTTGTATAACCTATCACAGGTGGCTCCGTGAATTTAAATTTATCAATAGTGGAAGTCAGGCTCTCTAACTCAGTTACTCAGCAAGTAGAGTTTAAAGGAAACTGGGATTTTAAAGAAAAACTTGTTATTCTGTATTTTAAATTCCTGAAAACTCAGGATCTTAGTAGGGAGGGGCTGCAACTCCTTTTAACAGAGAGGGAGCTGCATTTCATGTTGCCTGAGGAAGTTCAATCTTTGGCCAGTGTCCTCGTTCACTGTCTGTTCTTATTTTAATTCCTATCAACATAAGAACACTAACTCTATTTTAGATCCCTCTTTAGCTAGTTGCCTTATTCATAAGCTGACCAAAGAGACTATGTTTTACAATATTAATTGGGAAATATATCTCTAAACTTCAAAAAGCTTCATAAGAAAATAAGGATCCCAAGATTAAACTTTTGTGTTTCTATGGTAGATTTGATGAGGCAGTGGGTAGATGTGGAGAAACAGGATTGATCAAAGGGTTAGGAACTAATGGCAATAGACTGAAGGAAACTATCAAAACCTGCTTGTTCAGATTCTCTTTGGAATCTCTGTTTCTTTGGTTCCTTTCCTCTAGGAATGGATGAGCACCTCTTGTGATCTGCTTCATGAGACGGTCCAAATAGTGTTAAGTGAAATAAATCAGACACATGTTTTCTCTTATATTAGAGAATATAAAGAGCAAACTAAAAGATGATAAGGAAACGGAGATAAACTGGTGAGATGGGAAGATGGGAAGGAGATCTAGGGATGGGGAAGAGGGGAAGGAGGGAGAAATAGGAGAAGTAAAGAGGATTAAGATGAGTTATGTATATGTACCAACTCCCCAGGACAAATATATACATTTTGCATTGCAAGCATGTACTAACAAAATAAAGTAAAAAAGAAGAAGATGAAAAGTATCTGTAGCACACACTGAAACCTAAATTGGATAAAGACAAAAAGGGCCCGTGTCTGAAAATCCTTCCTAGGTTTTATGAACTAGAAGAGAGTTGGAGGAAGGTAAACACGACCTTCCTGTTTCAGTTTTGTTCTCATATTTTTTTGGTTTAAAATATTTTGTGACCTGAACCCCATTATTGAACAATGCTGCTATGAACATTGGTGTCCAAGTTCAGGTATCTGTTTGAACTTTTGCTTTCAATTCTTTATGGTATACACTTAGAAATGGAATGACTGGATCATACAGTACTTCTATGTTTAGCTTTATGGACAGCTGCTATATTGTCTCCCACAGTGGCTGCACTATTTTATATTGTTACTATTGCAGGCAGTTAAATTAGGTAGAAATTAATATATAGTCAGAAGAGGACCAGGCTGTCAAGGAAATCAGTGAAAAAGATATTAGAATTGTGGCTGGGGACACATCTGAGGAAGACCAGACCTCAAGATAAAGATGTAATGACCAGGCATATACGCCTCCCTAAAGGATAAGCAATAATTTGAAATTCTACTGTAATTAGCACTACCTCATCCAGGAAGTCCAGAAAGGTATCAGTTGCCCAGGTGGGTGATCAGGTCATCTGGATCCACCCCTTCCCCAAAATGTCTTTGTTCTTTCCATGTACCCTTGGCACATGGTCTGCTTCCCAATGAGAGCAATTTCGCTAAGCAGCTATACTTGTAATCCTACAGGTCGATTTTAGTTTGACCCATGTTTTACCCATACTGTGATTTTGCTCTATAAATTACCCTTGATAGCAAGCCTTGGTGGCCTCCCCATTCAAGACTCTTCTTGGAAATTCAGGAGCTATTATTCTCTGCTCATTTCCAATAAAACTCTCTTAACTTCTTCCTTAGGTTTACAATTTCATTCCTGTGGGATCATGAACTTGGCATATTTCATATCAGGTCAGGATTTCTCCTATGTCACTACCAGCAATGTACGATCATTTCAGTTCCTCTACATTTTCACCAATACTTACTATTGTCTACTTTTTTAAAATAATAACTCCCTAATGAATGTGAGGTGGTGTTATACCATGGTTTCGATTTGTATTTCTTGCATAACTGGTAATCTTTTCATATGCTTATTAGCATTCATAATTTCTTTGCCAAGTTTGAATATCAATCAATGATCTTTTAATGCAAATCTGATCAGGGAATTTTTTTTTCTTTAGCTTGTTAGCAAACACCTAAATATATAAAATGTTATTAATTACATAAAACAACTTTAAATAAAAATTTTGGCAGATGGGTCAGGCATGGTGGGGCATGCCTATAATCCCCATATTTAGAAGGCTGAGGCAGGAGAATCACAAGTTGGAGACCAGCCTAGGCTACATAGTGAACTCATGGCCAACCTGAGATACACAGTGAGACCCTGTCTCAAAAAAAAAAAAAAAAATTGGCAGATGAATGAGAAGATCTGTAAGGAGACTTTATTAATCTTTCTTTCTTTCCTTCCTTCCTTCCTACCTTCCATTTTGATCTTTTGCTTAATGATCAAAAGTTTTATCTGAAGACTGTGACAAAGGAGAGTCTAAAAAAATAATTTTCTGATTTTCCTCGATGATTCCTATTAAATCTAAATACTTCAGTATAAATTTTCATTTAATCAGAAAGATTCTCCCACTTTTTCTCCTTGATGTCCTTCTAGAAACTGTGTCATGAAAAACTGAGAAAGATTTTGAAATAGACATGATTACTGGGCATCTTTTCAATGGAATGTCTGACTTTGTCTCATTTATCCTTCAAAGTTATCTGATTCTGTTGGGATCTCTACTTTGGACTGTCCTTGACTGAGCTATTTTACAACTCAGAGAGTTATAGAAAATTTACCTGTAGTAAAATGCAAATTTTTCTTCTCTATAGAAATGCAAATGAATTTTATCATAGAGATGCAATTGATTTCTTCTCAGTGGAAAAGATGATTCGCCACAGTATAATTTAGTACCTATATAGTATCTTTTTGAAAAACATCTATTACTGAATTCAGTTCAGCATCCCTGATTGCTTACATACATCTGTTTCAATTCTTTTTGACAAGTTGTAGTGTCTTACTGGATTTTCTTTGACCAGTTCTTTGTTCTGAATGTTGTTAAATACTGAGGGATGATCAGATTTTTGGTTGCCTGCTGCTAGTGGGGGGGAGGCGGTGGTATGGCAAGGGATAAAGACAAAGAAATTTGCAGGTTCACAGGGACTGGGAAGTCAGTGCCTCAGATGGGACAGTGACCTTTTCGGCTGGCTCACTTTCATTAGCCAGTGAGAAGCATAGCGGGAGGGCTAGTGTACTTTTTGTGAAGGGCGACTGCAGTGAGAATGAGGTAGTAGAATGAGGAATGATCACAAAGGAAACAAATTAGAGCCTTCCCCACACCTGGGCACTTGCTTTCTTTGTATTGTCCACAGCAGATGCTATAATTGCCTCAGGAGAGATGGGGTTTCAGGATTACAGAATTAGGTCCCACTTAGCCAGGAAGCCTGCAGCCTTCCATGAAAACTTCCCTGTTGCAGACTGACTGTACAGGGTTAAGTCGCTGAACAAAGGGACCTCTGGCTGTGTTGGAAAAGCTCATATGCATAGTGCTCTGAAGTCAAGATAACACCACAGCCAAGGCATCTAAGGACATGGTCTGCTGACACCCACTATTCCACACCAGTAAAGTTGCCAAACTTAGGGATCAAACAGTTCTCTTAATTGGCAAAACTTACTGCCTTTGTTTCTCAGGGCCCTGGTCATTTTCATGGGCTTTAGACTTTTTACCTTCCTCTTCTTGCACCCACCAAATCTGTGGAATAAATATGGGCTGTCCAGAGAAGTTCTTTGTCTCAACTTCCAGAGAGTCTTTACTCCCAGAAAGCCATTACTCCTGAGAGTTCTTTCTGACCTTCCTGGAGCCCCCAAAATCATATTACTGTCTCTTTTATTTAAGCTGTTCACTGTCTGTTCATTTACAAGACTGGGGTAGGTCAAGACCCCAATGCTTCCCTATTCCCAAAGCAAGTCAACATCTGTCTCGTGACTGTGGGGCCTGCAGTTTGGTCCCCACCAATCTATCATATAGCTTGGTCTCCAACAATAATGGATATACTATATAGAAATCCTCTCTTAGTGACCAATTTATTTAATGACCTAGTTGCAGGAATGGACCTCGGTCAAATGAAGAAAGTCTGTATCATCTTCTGGATGATACACTTGTACTAAAAGTTTCAAAGAGTTTCTATCAAAATAAAGACACAATTATAAATGCGTTTGATCAAAGCATATATTTCACTGACATGAAAGATGATCTTTACTTGTTAATAAAAATTAAGAGAAAATTATCACAGACTCCTAATAAAGCCAGTAAAAAGTTGAAAGATGGTAATATGTTTAAAAGTTATTCCTAAAATGAAAATTTGAGCTGAGTGTGGGTATGATGTGCTTTCACTCTGAGCTTTTTGAGATGCTGAATCTATGAGTTTCCCTACATGCTATGCTAGGCCAGCTGAGCAATATTGTGAGACACTCACCTCAATAACTAAGTAAACAAAAATAAAAATAAAAATTTTAAGTTCACAAAGCATGAATTGTCCTAACTGATAGTCCTGAGCTATATTTTGTGACAAGTATTCTCAATGTAGAAATTCATTCATTTTGTGTTGACAGTAGTTGAGTTACTAAGAGTGCATTTAAAAGCATTTTGAAGTTGAGTGTTATAGTACATGGAGCTTTGCAGAACCACATTTCTTTGTCAGCTCACCTCAGCTCGGAAAATTGATATACATTGCTTTTGGTCTTCCAGATTTCAGATCAGTTTCTGATTTCATGTTGGAGGAAGCCTCAACAGTTCCTTTCTTCTTTGCAATTCCTCCATTGAAATGTTTACAAAGAGGACATTTGGTGCTGGGAAAATTTAAGCAGTCTCGTTCCTCCCAGGTCCTCTGTCTTAGAAATAAAACTTTCTGTGTGTAGCAAGGAGCAAGCACGAGAGGATTGAAGGCTGAAGGAAGGTAGACTGCTGGGAAACCTGGGACCGGAGATGTCAGAAGGCCCTGAGTGTTCTGAGTTTCCTTATCTCTTCCACACTTCCCAGACAGGGCCCTGCTGATGCTTCCAACTTGAAACTGCCAACAAACACACACAAAATGTCTAAGACAAGGCTGTTCATTCCCTCAGTCAAAACATTTCGGCAATATCTGCCCTTCCCTAGTTAAACACCCTTAGAAAAACTGCTCCTCATCCTCCAGGTTTCAGTAGGGCTATACAGGAAGCTGATTTTCCCCCAATCCTGAAAGCAGGCAGCGACACTCTGATTCCCTCCCAGGGTGGTGATGGTTGGCAAAGCGGGGGGCGGGGGGGGGCTGCTATTATGCTTCCTATCTGCAGAAACAGGTATCTTTCTGATTCCCTGCAAGGATACAGTGACCAAAGGTTAGCAATGAGCTGAACCTGCCCCACCAAGAGCCTTGATGTGTTAAGTTACAGGGTTTGTCAAGCTGTGCTTGGGATCCCCTTAAATTCTGACGCTTTCCGCCGTCCAGTGTCAGGGAGCTGAGTCTCCACTCCCAACCTGCATTGATAGGCAAGGACATGTGACTCAAGTCTAGTTACCTGACACCTACGTCCTCTACCCCCTAAGTAAGCAGGGTCAGGTGTGTGTATACATACATTACACTTGGCATCAATGAGACAAGATGTGGTATACGAGCCAGGGCCAGTTGACCCTCGGCATGCCTCCTTTCCATTCCCGAGCACCAAGGGGCCCAGGGGAGTACTAACTTCTTCCCTTCCAACTGCAATTGTGTGAATCCGCTGTCTGCCACCCACCTCTCTAGTGGTGCCTTCACTCAGAGACATTGAGGTGGTATGAAGGGCGTCTTTGTGATTTGTCCCCCCACTCAGTTTTTTTTTCCTTTGCTACTTTATTAAATCCCTATAAAAGAATGAGGAAACTCTGATTCTCAGTGTGTCAGATAAGAAAGGCAAAGTTGTAATCAGTTCACATTATTTTCAGTCATTCCATGCAAAAAAGACAGTGACAGTGACCCACTTGTGAGATGGTGATAGAGAATGACTACAGGGCTTGCTCTTGAGTGTTTGCTTCTTCCTTATGCCCAATGTGAATAACGTCTAGTCATGAGCAGATGATACAGGGGTCTTGGTTGAAAAACCTGCTGATGGGACTGGAGTGTAGTTCAGTGGTAGAAGTACATGCACATGTGTGAGGCTTTGATTTCAGTCCTCACTGACCACCCCCCAGACCCTTTCTGTTGATCATTATCTTTTAGGAGCTCTGAATCTTGACCTAACTTTTAAGAATATCCTATTAATAGATTTGAAAGCAAGGCAGGAAACACAAGGCCTCTGTGACTATTGGCCAAAAATTATTCTGCAACACTTAGATAAGCTTAGCTTTCAGGTGCAGGGGCCCAGGCAGATGGGCAGGGTGCCAAAGTAAAATCACCTTCCTGTACTTAGTCTCTGTACCCATTCGTGTGACTGTGACCATGTTAATAAAAAATAACGACTGGTGGCCTCAAGAAATTATTTATGCTTAGCTTGCAATTTTTACTTGATGCATATTAACCACATGTATTTATGGTACAGAGTATGCTCTTTTGATATATGTACACAATGTGTAATGATCGTGAATAAATTATCCTTGAGGCCAAAAAGATCAGGGCAGAATGATTGTTCCAGTCAAAAGAAGTTAAATTAATAGATGTCTTCAATAAGCCAGAAAGTCACTGAGTGGTTTAGATCCTAATCTGTGAGAATAAATAAATAAATCAAACACTTCATGAGACCATTATTTGTCTCTCCATTTCTGCTCTCCTGCATCCCAGTCTCATTTTCCACATGCTTGCCCTCATGAACATACATTGACAAATAAGAAGTAGAAAAAAAGAATCCAACAAAACAACAACAACAAAAAAAAATTGCCTGCCCTTTCCCCTCCTGAAGGGGTTCTGGTACTCAATGGCTTCTAACGGCCTTCAGAGCGATTCCACGGTGCTGTGCAACTATCTGTGTGAAGCATGAAGCTATAACAAGCTTGTAAACACATCACCACCAGTCTGCTTCCTCTGTCCCCGCCTCTCTCTCCCTTCCCCTCGTTATTGCTATTCTGGGACTTCACACTGCCACCGCCCCACCTGGAACAAGACGTTAGCATGTACACCTGCCCCAGGCACGGTTTCCTAGGAAATGTGGGCTAAACCAGTCATTTATTTTTAAAAACTCATTATGGAAATTTCAAATATATACAAACATAGAAAAGTACAAAAACCCTCTCATCATCTGAATTCAATAAGATTGTTTCCTAGTCATTTTTTTTTACATAAGAAATTGCTAAATGGTGGTTTTCCAATTCTATGATTTCTTTCATATAATTAAAAACAAAACAAAACAAACTTCCCTGTGACAACTATTTGGTTTCCAGAACTACAGTTCATTATGGAAGACAATGTAAGTTCTAATTCCTTTTTTTTTTTTTGCGGCACCAGGGATCGAATTCACAACCTCGCACTTGCCAGGGCAGGCACTTAAGCCACTGAGCCGAACTCCCACCCCTAGTTTTTTGAGGCAGGGTCGCACTATGTAGCTCAGGCCAGCCTTGCACTAGCGTTGTAGCCCAAGCCGGCCTCGAACTCACAACGCTCCTCCTACCTCAGCCTCCTGAGTGCTAGGATTAAAGGCGTGCGCCACCACGCCCAGCTCATAAATTCTAATTCTTTTAACTAGCAATTTTAGCAGGAGTTTGTGCCAGGTACTTGCAATAGTGTCTGTATTAGTCAGCTTTCTCATTACTGGGACAAAGTGCCTGACTTACGCAATTTAAAGAAGGAAAATTTTGCATTGGCTTCTGGTTTTGCAAATTGCAGTCTCTGGGGCTGGTTCCATTGCTGTGGATCTGAGATGAGGCAGAACGTCATGGCAGAAAGAAGTTGTGGAGTACAGCTATTTGCTTCATAGCAAGCAGGAAGCAGGTTACAGGGCAAGGTGCCTGCAAGAGATACACCTTCCCAAATCAGGGACCAGTGACTGCCTTCTCCAATGGGCCCCTCCTCTTTACAGCACACGCAGCTGTGCAGGGCAGTAAATTAATCCACCAATGATACCATACCCTTATGTTCCAATCTGCTTGCCAGAAATCTCTTAATCCAGTCAAGTCGACATTTAAAATTTTTTTTTTTTTTGCGGCACCAGGGATTGAACTCACAGCCTCGCGCCTGCCAGGGCAGGCGCTTAAGCCACTGAGCCAAACTCCCGGCCCTGGTTTTTTTGAGGCAGGGTCGCACTATGTAGCTCAGGCCGGCCTTGCGCCGTGTTGTAGCCCAAGCCGGCCTCGAACTCACAACGCTCCGCCTACCTCAGCCTCCCGAGTGCTGGGATTAAAGGCGTGCGCCACCACGCCCGGCTTCGACATTTAAAATTAACTGGCATACTGTGCAATGAATTTCTCCTCACTCCCCTCCCCCTCCCCCTTCCTCCCTCCATCCCTCTTTCCCTCTCGTTTTTCTTTCCTTCCTTCCTTCTGCTCTTCTCACTTTTCTTTTTCATCAAGACTGATTGAACCTAGAGCTTTCACACTGAGCTATGTCTCCATCCCACCTCCCTTTAATTTTATATTTTGAGATAGGATCTCACTAAGTTGCTAAGTTGCCCAAGCTTGGCTCAGACTTGTGTGTGAGCCTCCCAGAATGCCAGCCTTCTCCCCTTTCTCCTTCCCTTCTTTCCTTCCTTTTCTTTCTCTTGTTCTGTCTTCTTTCTGCCTTTCCTGTGTAGCACATCATCAAAAAATCATGGATATTTATATGTTCATTTTGAAACAATTGCATATATATATATTTTTTAAATGCTCAAATTATCCTTCCTTTGGCCAAAAGAGACCCTTGCTGTTAGGGTCTGTATCTCTTTGATATATATGTGTATATATGTATATATATATCCCCACCCCCGCCACCGGGGATCCAACTCACAACCTCATGCCTGCCATGCAGGCGCTTAAGCCGCTGAGCCAAACTCCCGACCCTTGACATACTTATTTGTTGCAAATGAATTCCTTGTTTCGTGGCATGAGATATTTCCTGCTCATCTTGTATATATTTTACTCCAGGCTTGAAATTACACATTGCTCTGGCAAGCCCTGAAACTAGTATTTTAAAACTTCAAACAAGGTAGCTTACATTATTTTATTTGTAGTAAAAGTAAGAGCTTATGAATCTAAATTTTTTTTTCCAGAGCAGTAATTTTAGAATCTGGCATTTATTTAGGTAATAAAACCATAATTGTTTATTTTATTTTTAATTTAAATTCACCCCAATATTATTTATATAAAAGATGACATACACCATTCATTTTAAGTATACTTGAAATTGGGTTAATAACCATAATGTTTCATTTTTCCAGAAGGCACAATTCATACTCAAAATTTCTCCAAAATTTCAAAATGAAGAATATAAATGAAATCTCAAATGTTTTCAAATTAATTCAAATAAGAATATCAATTTCCTCTGAGTTACTATAGTAAAAGCTTTGAAAAACTTTTAGAAATATGATTGATATGAGCTGTCAGATTTAAGCTTGGGATAAGTGACGGGTTATAATTTCAGGTGTTAGCAGATCCCTATGTGGAAATGCATAACATATTCAAACACGTGAAATGTAAAATGTTATTCTCATTGTGGGGTCTGAGAGTGCTAGTGGTCATTGAGACTCTTTTAGGAACTTTGCAAGGTCCTCCCTTTTTAATCTATGAATTTGAGTGCAGATTTTCTTCATAATTCGTTAACTATAAGTCTTAAGTTACTTTCTCATTGCTAGGACAAAATACCTGACATCCATAAGTTAAAGAAAGAAATGTTTATTTTATCTCATAGTTTGTAGGGTTTCAGTCCATAGCTGGCTCCAAGGTAAGGCAGCAGTAGGGGAACAGCAGAGGAGAAGCAGCCCATGGCAGGGCAGGCAGGAGGCAGAGCAGAGGGTTGGGGTAGGATGAGGGCTAACACGGTGACTCACCTCTTCCTATCAGGCTTCACCTTCCAACATCAGTGCACTAATTGAGTACCACACACTCTCGATTCAGTATCCCATACCCATGATCCAGTCACCTCTCAAAAGCCTCACTTACGAGTTTGTGAGGCATTGGGGGGACATCTAGATATAAGCCAAAACACTGTAACAACATATCAAAACAGATCAAATGCAGAAGTAAAATATGAGAATCTACCTGTTTAAAAATAAAGGTAAAAATGATGGTTTTCTTATTGCAGTGGACTGACTAATGTTCACCTTGTAACACCCAGCTGAACTGAATCAGTGTGGTGCTGGGTGTGGATGGCCTATCTGAGGATTGTTGCCAACAGCATATAAAATGAACTGGAGAGGAAGACGTTGTGCTATTGATTTTCCTAGAGAAACTTGTTGTGCTGGCTTTCCTGATATGAACTCTGCTATTCTCATCATCTGAGGAGCTCTGATCCTTGCTGTTGTTGAGGATGGCTGTGGTCCTTTTTGAGGGAGCTCTTGTTCTTACCTTGAACATCACTTCCTGGCTCCATTGCAGATCCCTAGGGCTGCTGGCACAGATCATCCTACTGGTGCAGACTTTCTAGCTTCCACCACTGACCTTTGGGCCTTCCCAGCACAGATCTCTAATGTGGACTTGCATGAGACATTGTCGTTGACTCTAGGACTCCAGCAGGACTCAAGGAGGACATTGTCATGGGATCCAGGCCTTCAGCTGGATTCTTTGGTTCTCTAGTGTGTAGGCAGGTCTTCTGTATGCTTTTGGATTTGACTCTTGGGGTGCATATTATAAAATAATCCTATAAATTATGTGTCCTGTATTAAATTCTTTCTTTGTAAACCCTGACTAAAACAGTCACCTTAAAAATGTAGCTATTATTTTAAAAAATTATCTTGGGTTGAGGACATAGCTCAATAGTAGAGCAAATTGCTTCAAGCTCCTGTAACCTCCATCCCAACCAAAAAACCAAAGTACCTCTGGCTGAGTGGTTTAAACATAAAATGATCTTTACAGCAGCATGTAGCAGATTTATTATTTTAAAAAATGAAATAATAAGCACATATTTCAAGATTTTTTATTTAAAATTTTAATACTTTAGTAAATATGAATATGTTGAGCTCACACAAATGAAAGTTTATTTTTTTAAGAATGTTTAGAGATTTTGAGAGTCAAAAGTTTTGATAACTGCTATTCTATATCTTATACTATTTGTTTACTGGTTATGTGGATATAGATATATGTGAAGAATATATTTGCAGAATTCATAAGCCTAATTATTTCAAGTTAACTTTGCTTAAATACCACTTTGAATGTTAGATATGCTGTCTAATCATAACTTAAATTTGTACCTCAGTTAGGAATATAGGATTCATTTTTCCCCAATGACATTGATGCAAAGTAGAGTTCTCTTCTAACACATAAGGAAGTAACACATCATCTAAATCTTCTAAATCACATGATCGCTTTTTGTATCAATTTTCTGCATTAATCAACTTTCCCATTGCTAGACACAATGCCTGACACCTACAATTTAAAGGAGAGGTTTTATTTGGCTTGCATTTGTAGTTATAAGGCCATTTGAGTCTCTGAGTAGAATTTAAAACCTTTAGAATGAACTTTGAATGCTTAACGCCAGAATACCTGGCATTAGTACTTGATGATTAGAAAATAACAGTTTGGTAGTATCCAGAAGGAGAATAAAGACAGAATTAAATGTATGATTAGATGAGGGATAAAAATGGAGAAAAATTATTGTGTTTGTTCAGTTCTTTTTTATATTCTCTTTGTAGGTTGCAATAAAAACCCAGTTAAAAGTTTCTACAGGCTCAGGGTAGTGACACATGCCTGTAATCCTAGCACTTGCGAGGCTGAGGCAGGAGGTTCACTTTTGCATGTTTCAGGTCAGCCTGGGCAACATAGTGAGACCCTCCCTCAAAACAAAACAAAACAAAACAAAACAAGTTTCTACAACTCGAGGGCAAAAGCTTGAGTATAAAATTCTAGTTTCTCCCAGGTAAGTCCCCTGCTCTGCCTTACTCCTTTTGTTTTGCCTAAAGGCAGCACAATGAAATTCTGTTTCTGTGTGCAAATGCTACGAAAATGCAATGAAGGGTGTGCAGAGCCTAGACAGGCGCTTTGGCACTATCCCTGTGGCCTGAAGCAACAATAGGGTCTCAGTTTCCTGAGAATAGTTTCCTAGATTTTTCAGGTCTGTGCACCGGGAGCCAACAGTGTGGTGCTGAGTTTAAATCAAGCGCTTCTCACAAAGGCAACTGCTCGCGGAAGGAGCGTTGTTTGGGATCCGCTGCGAATCCACGCCCTGTTTTGCGTCCAACCCAGTCCGCGCCCCAGGGGCGGGGCTTCGCGCCGAGGCGCGCGCAGGGGGCGTGGGGAGGGCGGGGCTTGCCACCGGCGGGCGGGGCCTGCGGCGAGGACTTCCCTCGTCTGAGCGGCGCAGCGGGTGCGGAGGGCGGGCGATCGGGCGCCGCGGCGGGCGGGGGGCGGGGGGCGGGGGGCGGGGGGCGCGGGCCGGCTGAGGCGGCGGCCAGACGCCGCGCAACGGAGGTGTCCTGGCCTGGGACCCTTCCGGGCGGCCCGCAGGGTGGGCGTCGCCGGGGGCGCGGGGACCGCGGCCATGTGCGTGCGCGTTTCTCCGGGGCCGCGCGGCCGCAGTCGCCGCTGTTGCCGGGCTCTCGGTCCGGGCCGGGGTCGCTGTCCGTCCCCACAGGGAACGTGAGGGGCGCTGTGGGGCGGCCGGGACGGCGGGGCGGGCGGGAGCCTCGGGTGAACCGCTGGATTTTAAAGCACCTGTCAGCCTCTGTCATTTGTCTTTTCTTCCACTTTTAGGGTTTTGGCCACATTGAGGGGCACAAAGTAACCACTTAGCCCTTCTTGCCGAGGAGGAGCGGGAGAAAGGGTGAGTAAGGGCGGCGCAGGGGCGGACGGCGCTCGGACTTTCTCTTGACAGGGCGCGGGCTCGCGAGCAGCGGCAGGGCGACCCCGAACCGCCCCTGGACCTCGGGTGCAAAGTCTGCTACTCGTCAGGAACCGAAGACCCGCGTTTCCAGCACACAGGGCCCGAGACTTCGAATTTACAGTCCGGAGGGCTGGCGGAAAGAGAGCATAGATCCGTTTTAGTCCCTTGACCCTACCGGAAACTGATTGCCTTTCACCTCTTGAGCTTGAATCTGTGGTCCTGGAGTTGCCTGTCTCGGCCTCATAGTTTATTAGCTAGCTTTGACTAATCCTGAGACAGGAGGTATTAAGGAATCAAGGTCCTGCTTGTTAATTACCAGGAGCTCCTCCAAGATTCTTCAGATTTTTAAAAAGATGACTACTAAAAAATAATCCTTTAGGATCTGAAAACATAATGTTAATACTGCAGCAGGGTTACAGATGTGGAAGTTCTTTTGGGATTTTCTTTCAGGATTCTAGAGGAAGAAATTTGGGTGAGGAGAGAAATTATCAAGCGGGGCATTTTTTCTCTTGACTTCCGCTTTGCTGTCCCACACAAGCATTCTATTCACTCGTGAGAAGTTGCTAAAAAGCACACTGAAGTCCCGGGAAGTTTTCTGGGATTTTCAGTGTGGTCACTTCCATTGGTTCTTCTCTGGGACTTTGCCATCACTTTTCCAATACACTGCTTCCCTGTCCCCTAAATGGCAAAATGAAACACAGCTTCTCTCAAGTTTGGGGCTCCCTTAGCATCGTATGTGTTACATTTAAATAAACATTAAAAATTAGTTAAAATCGAGGTTAGCTACATGCAAGAATATAGTAAGCCACATTCTTGGATGCAGACACCCAAAAACCAGTATTGAAACTGCCTTACTTGTGTACACACAAGTGACCACATAATTTATGAGAAATCAGGAAATGATGATAGGTTCATGTATTATTGATTGAGAGATACTTATTACCTCTTTCCTACCATGTGGTGAATTCATTTGTAAAAGGAGATTGGTGAAAAGATGAGACTGTGGAGATGGCCATTTTGGGACAGGCCTTTCACCAGTTTCCTGTGGATTTCCTGCATTCTTATGTGTAAATGGACAAGAACTTCCTTATACCACTGGTCTTAATGGTTTGTAATCTGCAGAGTGTTGCAGAAGAACAGTATCATTATTCTGCCTTTCTAATACAGCAAGTAATAAACTTTCAAGGATGACTGACCACGGCGATTTGTGTCTTATAATGAATAGTGTTATAGTCATTTTCCAGTGTAATAAATATTTTGTACAACTACAATAATTATATGAGGATAGGTTTTTGAATTGTTCCATGAGAAGGCCTAATATTATCAAACACTGAGAGGATATAAATACTGAGGGAGACTATTAACTTTAGTTAGGAAAATAAATAAGGCGACTATTAACTTTAATGGGTTTCTGTGCGTTTAGCTTTGCTTCTTTATTGAAGTGAGAAAAATTCTTTTGTCTTTTTCTGGTTATAAGGTCAAAACAAAGTTTAGAATTAAATATTGCAGGAATGTAAAAGGAAGTGAGTCCTCACCTTGAGATGATCATTGTTTTTTTTTTTTTTTTTTTTTTGGCGGCACTGGGGATCGAACTCACAGACTTGCACCTGCCAGACAGGTGCTTAAACTGCTGAGCCAAACTCCCGGCCCTGGATTTTTTGAAGCAGGGTCGCACTGTGTAGCTCAGGCCGGCCTTGAGCTCACGTTGTAGCCCAAGCTGGCCTCGAACTCACAACGCTCTGCCTACCTCAGCCTCCCAAGTGCTGGGATTAAAGGCGTGCGCCACCACGCCCGGCTGAGATGATCATTGTTGACAAGTTCATATTTTTTTCAACTTTATTTCTTATGTATATACACTAAATACACAATTTATATTAAACATATAAATGTTAACCATACATACAGTTTAGTTATTGACTAGTATGCTTGGTTCATATATATAGAACATATATAACGTATTATATAACATCTATAAAATATAGGATACACATATGTTTCAGTTATTTATTTATTTTTGTCTTTTTGAGACAGGGTCTCTCTATGCAGTTCAGGCTGGCCTGGGTCTCACTTTGTAGCCCAGGTTGGTCTTGAACTTTCAACAATCCTCCTGCTTCAGCCTGAGTGCTAGGAGTGTGCCACCCTGCCCAGCTATGTTTCAGTTATTTTGTAAAATTGTAAGTTTCTTCCCTTTTCTCCAACATTTTGGCTATTTACCACCATGCCTTACTCTATCTCAAATCCTCATATAGAAATAGAATGCCTTTTATACCCTCGTATTTATTTTTTCTCGCAGTGAAGACCAAGTACCCAACCTTTTACAGAATGGAAAAGGGCTCTACCTTTGAGCAACACCCTCAGCCCTTGTAGTCTTTTTGAATGCTGGCTGTTATTTTATTAGCTGTGCCACTTTGGTCCATCTAAAACTTATCTGCTCCTTCATTTATCATTTGTCAAACTGAACAATGAATATATTAAAAAAACTGTAAAAAATGGTGCATGGCATATTAATTTCCCTCCTTGTTTCTCTGATTGCCCACTTTCTTGTGACCTTTCTTTTGATAGCAGAAAGCAATCTAATACTTTCCTATAGGTGCCAACCTCCTGAGTATATGTATTTTCACAGTAGATCACTTACTGTATCTGATCCTGGAATTTTTGGGATAAGGACTGACACCAGGCGCAGCTCAGTTTCCCCCTATCAGTTGGTTCTGCAGCCCTGGTTAAAGAATGTCAGCTTGAAAAGTGAAGGGAAAGGGTTTCCATAATGTGTTTAAAAAGCTCTGGCACTGTCATCTAAGTGAGAGAGACATAAGACTGCATTTAGCGAGTGCTTAAAAGTTGGGATTTCTATTTCAGAAATGTCTTTGGTTTATAAGAATTATAATAAAAATGCTGATGCTTCATGTCCAAACTGTCATGATTTTGCCTAGTTGTGGATTTAATATACAGTTAAGCTGTGTATTTAGTGTATCTAAAACTGCTCTGGAAGCTGAGAAAGACAAGACAGACATCTGATTTCACGCCAGACATCTGGTTTCACTCTGCTAGGAAGTACATTCTGTCAGTAGATTATGGGCATATCAGCTGTACTGCTGTAGTTTATGGCATTTCTATTATAAGCTCTGGTCTATAGGGCTTAGTATGATGTTTTATTCAAATGATAGCACACTGAAAATGAGCACCTGGTCAGATAAGCACATTTCCCACAGGTGTCTCCTGCTGTCATTGTTCTCACAAGTTAACAAGGCAAAATAGTTTCTATCCTTGGTAATTTTTACATTGAGATTTTTTAGAAGCAAAAAAAATTCGTAAACAAAAGCCTGATTAAAAAAAACTGTTTATACCAAAAGTTCGTTTTCAAGTCCATTATTGTTTGTAATGTTAACAAGCAATTTGTAGGAATAAAGTAACAAATGTCATTTACATTTCATTGTTGGAACATCAGAGTTTTAAAAACTCATTGTGTAGCCATTATGTTATTAGTAGTAATGGTTACTCTAACTGATCCAAATAGTAATTTTTGCAAAAGATTGTATTCCTGGGGCCATCCTTCAATGAATAGATCACATCCCTCTCTATTTTGGAGTAATGACAGGGCATAGAAAACCTCTGGAAGCAGTCAGTCTGGAATTTTGGGATGGGCTCTGTCAGTGCTTAGTTGTTGTGACCATGGCCACAGATTTTTCATCTGTAAAATAAGATGATTATAGTCACTGTGAGATTCAGTGATTGTAAAGTCGCAAAGTATCTACCACAAAATAGGTCCTTAGTAAATAGCAGTTTGATTTTTTTCCCCTCTAGGTGCTTCCTGGCTACAGGTAAAAACATCCTCCCATTTTATATCTAGACTAATCCACTGACCAGGGCTATGGCTGCCATGGAGGGGAAGGGGGATTATGCAGAATAATGACAAGGGAGAGTACTGGTAAGCGGAGAGAAGTCCATGGACTTTTGCTCAGCCCATGGATTTAGTTCAGTGAACTGCTTGGCTCCCAGAAAGCACCATCTTTAAAATCATCTTTTTCTCTGGCTGTGTGTTGATCCTTTGTCAGTCGTTCCACTGGGAATTCTTACCTACTTATTTCCTGCTTAGTTTAATAGAACTTTTTTTTTTGTTACTTTGATAATACTTGAATTACTGTACATTCTACATTTTTCTGAGTTAGGCATAGCAATAGATGTTTGTCATTTCTCAAGATTGGTTTTCCCCTGTATGTTTGATTTTCTTGCCCTTTTGTTAGCTTACAGTTCAGTCATTAATCCTCCCCCACTTTAAAAAAATTATATATTATATTCGTTGAAATAGTGCTGAGGATATAGAGAGGAAAAGTCACTGTGCTTTACCAAGATTGTGTAGTAGGACAATGGACGTCTATATACAGTTTGAATATAGTCTGTTATTTGCTATAATAGAGGTAGGTTTAAGTGCAGTGGAAACCTAGCAAGAGCTCTTGATCCCTGATGGAAATGCCAGGGAAGGGTTTTAGTGGTGGTTGTGTTTGAGCTGAGACTTGACAGCCAAGTAGGAATGGGCAGCTGGACAAGCACCAGAAATCATTTCCAAGGGGAGCTAAGAGCACAGGTGGTTGTGTGGCTCTGTGAGAACATAGTGTGTTCTATATGTAGGCCAGTCATATTAGCTAGTGAGGATCAGGTCAAAAGTGAAAGTAAATGAAGCTAGGTAATTCAGGGTGCACTTCCTACACCACGTATACTAATGAATCACTGAAGAATAGTGAAAGATCACTGTGGGGGTGAAGGGGGGTGGTAGGTGGGGATGTGATAAGATTGGAGGTCATCGAGGACAGTGCATTAGTGTGGAAAGAGATTAAGAGGTTAGACAAAAATAGATGTAGTGAGAACAGAGAAATCAGAATGTCTAGAAAAAGGAGGAGGAGGGAGAATTAACTGGTTTTCTGACTATCTATAAAGTGTGCGGGAAGAATGAGGATGCCGGAATACTTCTTAGGTTTCTGGATAGTGAGAAGGGAAAGAAAAGAGGAAACAAGTATGAGGGAGGAGAGTTCAGCTTTAGACATGTGTTTAACATGCTGGTGAGTTGGAGGTGTCGAGAAGACATCTGGATATGCATCCTGGTGCATCACAAGAGACTGCAGAGGCTCGAGATAGTTTTCTGAGTTCTGAGTGAAGAGTAGTAGAAGGGGTAAGGATAAAAGTGTTAGAGGAAATATATAGAAAAAAGAAGAAAAAAGGGCCAAAAGTAAGTCTTAGAGAAATATTGAAATTTAAAAGACAAGCTAGAAAGAGAGGTCCAAAGATGCTAAAGAGAAGTAGAGAGCTAAGAGACAAAGAAAAGTGAATCTTTTCAGGCCTACAGCCCAGAGAAGTTTCAGAAGTAGGATCCAGTTAAAATTTAATGCTGTAAGTCATCCACTGTGATTGGAGAAGAAGATAAAGTGTCTGTTAGGAGTCTTGGGCTTCATGAGAATGGTGGGGGCAGAACTAAACCTTCATGGTTAAAGGAGTGATAGGAACATAGGTGGGATACACAGTGGACATGCTTGGGTCCTTCAGTCAGGATATTCGTTCAGTAACTTCTCTTATGTACATGTAAAGTATTTAACATGATGTTACAGAATGCACATAGATAATAAAATGGTTACTACAGTGAAAAATATTAACGTTCACTATTTCACACAATTACACTCCCCATGTTTTTGGTAACAGCAGGTAAAAAATACTCGTTTGGCAAAATTCCCATCTACAGTATTAATTGTAGTACTCAAGTTATACGTTGAATCTCTAGCCTTTTTTTTTTTTTTTTTTTTTTTTGATACCAGGGATCAAACTCAGGACTTTGCGCTTGCCAGGAAGGCACTTGGGCTGCTGAGCTATATCCTGGCCCTGGATCTCTAGACTTGTTGATCTTCCATATCTGCTATGTTGTATTCTTTGACTTGCATCTCCCCATTTCTTCCTCTGTCCCTCATTACCACTGTTTTATTCTATTTTTTAAGGTTTCACAGATAAACAAGATCATGCAGTATTTCTTTCTGTGTTTGAACTATTAGCATACTCTCTTCCAGTTCATCCGTATTTTGTTGAATGGCAGGATCTCTTCATCTGTCTTTCTTGTTTTAAAAGACTGAATGCTATTTCATTGTCTGTTTATGCCATAGTTTCTTTATCTGTTCCTCTGTCCATGGATACTTATGTTGCTTCCATATTTTCATATCCTTTAGGATGGATACTATCAGAGAGGCGAGAGACAGTCAGTGTTGTGATGGAGAAAGGGGAACCCTAGAGCACTGCTGGTGGTAATGTAGATGGATAAAGCCATTATAAGAAGAGTGTGGAGTTCTTGAACTTAAAAATATGATTATCATACAACCCAGCAGTCCCTCTTCTGGGTATATAACCCAGATTCCAGTTGCAAAGTCTGAAAGTTGACCAGGCATTACTAATATTCGGCTTCTAAAATGTACCCAAGAATGAGAAAGAACGACCACTTCTGCAGACTTTTTTTTTTTTTTAAGAAGGAGAGATAATATGTTTATGCTGAGTGGAGGGGTCACTAGAGAAACGAAGATACTGTTAATACATTTGCCCATATTCTTGATTATCACATTTCTTGTGAACAAGTTTCCTGTTTGCCTACTCCCTCCCTGCTTTTTAATTCATATCTGATCCTGACCTTAAATGTCTTCATACAACTTTTTCCTGGCTCAGAGTTCTGCTGTTGTCCTTCTCCCACCATGTCTGGCCTTTTAGGATACATTATTTTCTAAGCTAATCCAACTGTAGGTGGAGAAAGTCTATGTTTCTTCATTAAGAGTTGAACAATTTCATGATAGTATCTAATAGACTAACAGGGAAGTAACCATAACAAACATAGAAAAAAAATCATCTGGTTTAGCTAACACTTATTAATATATGCTGTGTTTAACATTCTGGATACAAAGATACATAAGATGGGAGGGATGCCTAAGATAGGTATCTTGCCTGTTAGGGGCCCTCAGGTCAGTGAGAGAAATGGCTATGTCAATAAAGAAAGGCCTTGATATGTGCTATTATAGAGGCAAAGTTTAAGGTAAGATGGAGGTAAAAATGGGCTTCTTTATTTTGTTGTATTCCTGAAGGTTTCATAGAAGAGGTGATGTTTGAACTACAGCTTGAAGTATGGTATGGCAAAGTTCAGAGACTAAAATCAAAGGAATCCAATATTCCTTAGTGGCTTCATGGTAACAGCAAGAAATTTTTTGTTTTTTAAAGTTACTTTAAAATTTCCTCTTATTATTTTACTTGGCTTATTGCAAGGTATGTTTGTCTTTGTGGGAATTCTTACATATAGACATATCTATATTTTTTCCCCTTGTTACATAAACTTTTTGTGAGTTTATCACCACTACTTTGTTGTATGTTAGACAGCTAAAACAGATGAGAGCCATTAAATACAGTATCTGGGGGATGAGGTCCAGGCACTGATATTTTTCAAAACCTCCCAATCCCAAGAGTTCTAATGGTACTTAGGGCAGAGACTACCAGATAGACTGCATCCTTTGTTTAGGTGGGATTTTGAGATTAAAAAAAAAAGTATAGGTTAATTTGTTGCATTTCCTTCTAGCAGCTATGTGTCCTTAGTTAAGTTACTTGTATTTCTCTAAACCTAGCGTTGTTTGGAAAATGCGATGGTAGTGTACCTGTCCTGCCTATCTTGCAGAGTTGTGCAAGTCACAAGAGGTGAATTGTATTAAGGAACTTTATATAGAGGTACTGTTGTAAGAATGAAACATTTGGTTCACCTTTTGGAGTAGAAAGGCTAAGAACTGGCTATGCTGTTGTGCGAGATAGTAATTATTTTATGGATTTGGGGTTAATATTTGATCATAATGACTGCTTTGATGACTTATTTTACTGTTTGTGAATGATAAAAAGCTGAAGACTCAAAGCACAAAAGCAGATCCTTCAGGAAATAATCAGCAGTTGAGCATTTCTAGCTTGATGTATTCTTATTATTTACAATTACACAGATGTTTTTATGTGAAGAGTATAATGTGTGTAAACATTCTCAGGCACTGCATTTGTAACTCAGTGGTAGAGAACATGCTCTAGCACATGCCAGATCCCGGGTTCATTCTCTAGTACTCCCCCATGTATGTACTCAGTGTCAGTGTAACTGTTTACTATTAAATTGCTATAAATATGTTATTTTTAAGATGCTAAAAATGGCAGAATTCCAAAAGAGTAGTAAACACTCCACTGAGTATTGTGGAGCAGTGCAAATTCAATAGTATTATAGGTCCCGTTGCGTCCGTTAAATATGCAGGGACATATGCTGTGTCTGTGTACTGTGGGAAGCCTTTTGTATTAGTGTCAGTCATATAATCATGAAATTTTGGTATTACAGTGTTTGATATTATACATCATATCATACATTTTTGTACCTTTTGGTATTGTAGCTTATTTTATTCTATTTTATTTTATTTATTTATTTTTTTTTGCGGCACCGGGGATTGAACTCACAGCCTTGCTCCTGCCAGGGCAGGCGCTTAAGCCACTGAGCCAAACTCCCGGCCCTGGTTTTTCGAGGCAGGGTTGCACTATGTAGCTCAGGCCAGCCTTGCGCTCGTGTTGTAGCCCAAGCCAGCCTCGAACTCACAACGCTCCGCCTACCTCAGCCTGTAGCTTATTTTAACTGGGGAATGGTGTTGTTTAAAATGCCAAAATGGAACCTGAAGACTAAAGCCTGGGTTCTTGATCTGATTTTTCTGTCTACTTCTGTCTGTGATAGTATATAAGTTAGTGTTTCTGAGCCTCATATGTAAAATTGAGATGTTTTAATTCTGTTTGTAACATTGTAGACTTAGTGGCTGTCTTAATCACTTTTCCTCATTGCTGAAATACAACACCCAGCACCCCAAATTTAAGGAAAGGAGAGGTTTATTTTGACTGACAATTTGTAGAGGTTTTATCCTATAGTCCCCTGGCTCCAAGGCAGGATGGCATGGGAGAGGGCATAGCAGAGGAGAAGGTGCTCCTGGCCTGATGGAGGGAAGAGGAGAGTGTCAAGGGAGAAGCCGGGGAGGGAGATAAATGCTTCCAGGCCATGCCCCAAGTGACCAGCCTTTTCTGACCAGACTCCATCTCGTAACAGTGAGACAGCTATGAGCCCCATAATCCAGTCATCTTTCAAAAGCCCCCACCTTTGAGTGCAGAAGGCTTTATGTGGACTTCTAGATACAACCATTAACAGTGGCTGAAAACAACAATCATTTGTCATGTCATAGTTGCTGTGGATCAGTAATTTAGAGTTTTCTCTTCCAAGGTCTCTTGAGGTTACTGTCTGACATGAACTAGGGCTGCAGTTATAGGAGCACGCATGAGGCTGATAGATTAAGTTTCAAGGTAGCCTGCTCCTGTGGCTGGCAAGTTGGTGTTGGCAGGCTGGTTCCTTTCCATGAGGCTGTTCTTGTGGGAGATGGCTTCCTCCAGATCAAGATCCAAGAGGCCATAATGGAAAGTGCACTGCTTTTCATGATCCATTCATTATTTTTAATGTATTCTATTAGTCTCCTGTACTAGATATGATGGAGGAGCTAGGAGGGTGGGAGTAAGTGCAGGAGCTTTAGGAGGCATGAGGCAAGGGTCACTGAGGATGATCTTGTGGAGATTGGCTGCATGAGAGGATAACAGCTTCACCTTGGCATAGGATTGCTTTGAGGTTCATTTAAGAATTTATGTGAGGGTCCTTTGTTAATCATTAAAACAACATATAAATGTGATACAGAAGTGATAGTGTTCTACTTGACTAATAAAATTGAGGCTGAAGAGAAATTGAATTATTTTGCTTTGGGTGATGTTATTATTACAGCACCCTTTGCCTGCCCAAACCTTTTATCTTTTTTATTCATAATTATTAATAATTATCTTTCTTATTAATAATTAATCTTTTGTCTTTTTTATCTTTTATCTTCTATCTTGTTTTATGTTTAAGAAATCTCCCTGTTTAATAATAAACTAGAATAAGGAGGTATTTTTCAAGTTTTTCCCCACTGGCTGGTATAAAAGTATTACACTGAATGGGGAAAATATGAAGTAACAGTTATGGTAGGAAGAACCTTTTGGTTATCTGAGTAGTAACATCAGGTTTCATCCTAGATAGGACGTATCTGTGATGAAATCTCTCAACGTCTTGGTCTTTGTACCTCTCTTTTGGCATTTGGTCTGTTTTACCTGGCTTGTAGTTATTTGTGGACTTGCCTTCCCTTATGTTAGACTGGAAACTTTTAAAGGTAGGGTCTATGTCTTACTCTTTTCAGTATCTTCCAGCACCTTTGACCCTGTGCTTCAGTCTTCAGTGGTGTTTAATAGTTATTTGCTGAGCTGAAGTGGATTTCTGACAGAACCTTGACCCGTGCTCCCTGAAACTTCAGATAAAGAAGGTTGTAGTTTGCTCAGGTGGCCACAGTAGTGATGGTGGTGGCTCTTGCTGATCCATCTTTAAGCCTGTCTTTTAGAGGTCCCTGATTTGCCATTGGTGCTCATAATTTTGGACAGCTCGTGCTTATCCTGGCTTCCTCAGTGATGACCAAAGTAAGCAAACAAACTGAATTACATACCCTCAGTAGTCATTCTTATGGCTTTCAAGATTTGTCTGAATTCCTTCTGTCCATTTGGTAACTCATAGTGTGATTTTGACCTCTTAGATTTAGAATACCCAGAAAACAACTTTCTTCCATGTAATCATAAAAATTTAATCTTTGCAATTTTCTCCAAAAATTTATTTTGTGATAGGTGTTTGTAATGGCACTTTGATGGGTACACTTTTGTGTCTTTCTTTTGAAAAATGTAGCAGTTACAGTCATCTTTTGAAAAATCATTTTGCTTTGTAGCTTGAGGATGTATTGTAAACACAGTATCCAGTTTTAGTTTTGGAATTGTGTACAGTAAAGACAATTTTTAAAGAAGGGAAATGTTTGTAATGCCATAACATTTTGTATTATAGGATTAATTTATTTCGTATGTTTTCTCATTATGTGGCTCAATAAACCAATTCACAGCAATCTGAGATTCATCTGTTTACTCTCTCCTGCAGGTTTTCTCACTCATTTTCTCCTTTAGGAGGAGTTCCTTGCTTCCTTAGCCACTACCTGCCTTCTCCATCCCTTCTCTGAACCTCCCTCCCTCCCTATCTCTGGAGTTGGTCTGTTTATGGCAGATCAGGGTGAGCAGGCTAGAGTGGTACAGATGAGACGTCACAAGGAGTGGTGGGTGTGTGAGGAAGAGTTCACTAAAGGGTAGGATTGGTGGCCAGGGTGTTCTTTGTAGAATGGTAATAGAGAACCTATGATGTAACAGTTGTTAGGAAAAGATTAGAGTTGCCATAGATATTTTTTCTTAATTAAAAAGAATAGACTTTATTTTTTTAGGGCTGTTTTAGGTTCACGGCAAAATTGAGTGGAAGGTCCAGAGTGTTCCTTTGTACTCCCTGCCTTCACACATGCATTCTATCAACATACTCTATCAGAGTAGTATGTGTGTTACAATTAGTGCATCTGGATTGGCACCACATTACCTTGCAGAGAACATAGTTTACATTAAGGTTTACTCTTGATGTGCATTTTATGATTTTGGACAAATGTACAATGATATGTACCAATAATGTTGTAGTATTTTCTTTTTTCTTTTTATTTATTTATTTTTTTGGTACCCGGAATTGAACTCAGAACCTTGTTCTTGTCAGGCAGGTGCTTTGCCACAGAGCTATATTCCGAACCCTATCGTAGTATTTTCACTGCCCTACAAAAAACCCTGGATTCTTTCTCTTCATTCCTTCCCTCTGACTCCTGGAAACTTATGATCTTTTTATTGTCTTTAGTTTTGCCTTTTCCATAATGTCATAGGTTTGGAATCATTGGCCTCCAGCCTGTTCACCTTTAGCTTCAGATTACTTGATGCAGCAGATTATTTATAAAGTATCTTGGTATTTTTCAGAAGCTTATTTGTTCAGTAGTTTCTTTAATAAGAGTTTTATTAGTGTCAGATTCAAATAACAAATATTAGTTTGTTAAATAACTATTTAGCATTATTTAACTGAATGTAACTATTATTATGTAACTAAAGGTGGTCTGAAGCATATTATGAAGAAATAAGCTTGTGTTTTTTATGTTTGTTTCTCATGTGTAAGAGGTATATAGCCCGAATGGTGTATTAGAAGATTTTTTTTTTTGCAAAAATCTGGTGTATATTATTGTATGATGTTAATACTCTCTGAATATTCAGTTAAAACCTTCATGAATTTCTGAGTATTAAAGTGGAGTTCTATTGTTAAAAGGAAGTGGAACTGGGCCACAAAAACCTTTACTCAGGTGCTGGCTTTGCTGCCAGCTATGTGAACATGAATAAGGCTTGTCTCTGCAGACGATGAGAGGACTGTGTGGGAGCGGGGCATGGTGGTGCATGGCTGTAATCTCAGCTACTGTGAAGCTTGAGGCCAGAGGCTTGTGATTAGGACTGACTTGGAAATATTAGTGAAGCCCCTGTCTCAACAACCACAAAAACAACAAAAGAACTCTATGTGAATTTTAGCTAATTATGAAGAAATGTGAGGGCTAGGATGGAGTGCTTGATTAGTATATTATTCACTTTCCTGTTACTGGGACAAAATACCCTAAACTCTCAATTTAAAGGAGGAGAAGTTTATTTTCAGCTCAGGTTTTCTAAGGATTCAGTCCCTGTTGGCTGGCTCCAGATCAGACAGGTGTGGTAGAGGACAGCTGCTTGCTTCTTGGTAGCTGGGAGGTAAAGAGAGAAGGGAGGAACCAGAAAAAAGAATATAAGAGTACACCTTTCCAGGTTTCACTTGCACTGACCCACCTATAACCATATGCTAACTCCTAACAGCACACACAACTAATGAATGCATCAGTGTGTGAATCCACTGATGAGTATAGTGTCCTTAAGATCCAGTCACCTTCTAAGAACATGAAACTTTTGGGGGGACAATGAGCATGAATAGGCCAAGACCCTGAGTTCACAAAAAGGAAAAAAAAATAAATAAAAGGCCAGTGGCACATGCCTGCCATCCCAGCTGCTTGGGAGGCTGAGGCAGGAAGATCACAAGATCAAGGCTAGCCTAGGCAACTTGGCTAGATCCTTGCCCCTGCCAAGGTGAGGAATTAATTGATTAATAAATCATGTTTTTGTACTATCATCATTTTTAGAATTTATTTTGTGTGATTTTTTTACATCCAAGTAAGAAAGGGAAATAATGATTTGGGGCTAATGAGACTACTGCAGAAAAAATGGTTATTTAGCTGTATCTGAGCAAAAAAAATGACTTTTTTTTTTTTTTTTACTGGAATTGTCTCATTGATTAAATCTGCTTGTGTCTTCTTATGAATGGTGTGTACACTTTGGGATGTTTCTGCTTGTATGGTTGCTTCTAGTCATACTTATTACCTAACTGTCAGCTTGAGATGCTAGCTAGTCCTCTTTGCAAAAGCATGAATTATGTTGTTACATTCTGTACAGAATCAGAAACACATTATTTTCTGTTTATGGAAAGAAAAGCCTAGATTTTAAAGCTCTCATGGCCAGTCTTTATGTGGTTCAATGTACTAGGGCAGGGCAGAGTTGGGTAGAAAGATCCTGGGGAAGAAAATAAAAGTAGTCTCATGAAGTTGAATTTCCAAAGCTGGTAATATAGTAAATATAATTCTGGTTTCAGTCCAGTGTTCCTCTAGTTTAAAATAACTAGAAGAATGGTTACTGACTTAATACATTAAGTTACGGAAAACTTCCAGTTCAAGAATGCATAGGGTGACTTGTTTCAGATAAATGTGTTCTCTTGTTAGTGCCATTGAGATCTTTATTGTACTGCATTCTCAACTTTTGTATTTCAACTGCATTTTGTATTATACCTGATACTCAACTTTTGTGTTGTATTTTTAATTTCAAAATGTATCATATGGGCAATGGCAGAATGTTGGACTATTTCATAAAGAGTGTGTAGGAATGACTCTTCAACTATTAATACCTAAGGTAAACATGGGGAATTAAAAAGAGTTGTCACCAGCAAATAAGACAGACTATTAGATGTTATCTGGTTTATTGAGAATGGGGAGAAGAAAATTTGGTAAGCAGTCTGGTGAACTACATAGTTGAACAACTTTTCATTGGATTTGCAATTTTGGTATGTATTTTCTTTGTAGCAGCCACAGATAATGACAGTTTAGAGAATCAAAATGGAGGATGAGATACATAATATTCCATCCCTGTACCTGGCTCAAACTGCTCAAGCTAAATGGGGAAAATTTAGTGGAACCCTAATATTTCATGAAATATTCATAGGCATTTAGTACTAGGTCTTAAAAGCAATGTAGAAAAGGGATGTAACAGTTTGTTTTACATGAGGTGGAGAAGTGTGAAATTGTTGTGGACAGCACAAAAGGATTTTATGATAATAAAAAAATGAAGAGTATCAAAGATGATTTTGTATCACCAGTACTCCCAAACTTGGTCTGTTTGTTTAAAGTTGAATATAGGAAATAACTGTTTTAATACATTAGCAAAAGAGTAGCTTTGTATTCCACAAAGATTAATTTAAATTTTTGGGTAAATAAGATTATAGTTGATATTTGAATCAGTTTCAAGTCTGGACATTTAAGTGCTGCCTGTGCTGAAGATTGCAGTTAGTGATCTTCACAAAATTCCTCTGTGGGGAGCTCTTTCTGCTTAAACTGGTTCTGCAGCTTCAAGTTGTCTTCAGGTTAAGATAAACACTCACTTAAATAGGTCTAAAAGACCCTCTCCCACACGGGCCTTCTTGCCCGTTTTGTTCTTTATCTTTTACTTCAGCATCCATACTTTAGTCAGACTAATTTGTGGGTAATAAATTGTTGTTTACTTTAATCTTTAATTTTTGAATCTGGTTCAAAGCTCATTTTTCAGATGCAGTTTGAAAGTTTAGAGGCTTCTATCTATTCACCTTGTTGTATATTCCTGTAGCACAAAATTCATTGGATTTACTCAGTTTTCTAGCTTTGTGTGATTTAGGCCCTCACTCACTAGACAGTTGTCCAGTCAGGGTGATTTAGAAGAGAACAGAGAGATCAGCTTGAACTAACATTAGAAGGAAGGAATATTCAAAATAAGCTATTTGGTTTGAACAGAGACATAGTGGAATGTCTTCCTCCTTAAATTTTAGAATCAGTGTACAAAGTGTCTGGCTATAGTAGGGGACTATGGAAAATACAAATTGAGGTTAGATTGTAGATAACCTAAATACTAACCCAGGTGTTTATGAACAGTGTACAGCTAGTAATCTGTAATCATTAGGGAATTAATAATTGAAAGATTTTTGAGTACAGAGCCATAGTAACAGTGTTTTAGGAAGATTGATTTGGCAAGTGTGTAGGAGCAATTGGAAAGTGCAGGGAATGATGAAAAGTAGACCACTTGGGAAACTAATTTCTTGTAAGGTAATTAGTATTTTTACTATGGTGATTGTGTGGTAAAAAGTAAGAGATGATGAGAGACCATTAAAGAAAAGAATGATAAAACTTCATAGAGATTCTGTGTTGTAAAAAAGAAGCACAAGCATTCTATCAAAAAGGAAATCTTAAGAAAGATGTTCATAATTCATATAAAAATCAGAAAAAGGCAAATTGCATAAATGTATGAAAAACACCTCTGGTTACAGTGGTGCATACCTGTAATACCAGCTACTCAGGAGGTGGTGGCAGGAGGATTGCTAGTTAAAGGCCAGCCTGGGTAACTATGAAAAACTCTGTCTCAAAAAATAAAGGCTCATGGATATAGCTCAGAGGTAGAGTGTTCTGGGTTTGATCCTCAGTACCTACAAAAAAACAAAAACAAACAAAACAACCTCCCCAAACCAAAACAAAACTAACCAAAACAAAACAAAACACAATAAACATACTAAAATCCAATACTTTGACGGGGAAAAGACCAACAATTGGATGGAAAAGTGGACAAAGATATGAACAATTTGGATAGTTTATAATAAAAGAACTACAAAATAAGACTTTAATGACTTCTTAAAACCTAATTGGCAAGGAAATAAATTTTGAAAATAACAATAGATCACTGAGGTTATCAGGAAAAAAAAGGAACCGGGCAGTATCACCATTGCTAATAGTGTGTATGGATTTGTGTACTTTTCACTGACAAAAATAGTTACCAAAATTTAAAATACACATTATTATTTGACTCTTCTATAAGAATATATCCTAAACATTTTATACTTATGTGAAATAATGTGTATTCAAGGATATTCTTGGCAGCAATTGGAAACAAATGCTCATACTTAGGGAGGGAATTGGATCATTAAATTATGGTACACATAGTGGAATACTTAGGAATTGTTAAAAAAGAATAAGGAAGTTTACATATATTGAAATGGAATAGTATTTGTGATATATTACTAAGTGAAAAAGGAAAGGTGTAGAATAATAGGAATTAGACTTATTTTAGAGAAGAGTAAAAAAAGTATTTTCTGACACATGCATTTGATATTTCTGGAGGGAATGGTAAGAAAATACCTGTGGTGATTGGAATTTGGTAGCTGGAGTTTTATTTTCTATTGTATACTTCTTTTTTGGGGTATTTTGAATTTTATAGAAAAACATACGAACAAGAAGCAGTCAACTCAGAATATGCTTTGTATTATATACAGCTAACTGAGAAATTAGGGAATAGAAAACTGAATTAAAAAGATCCCTATATTTCATTTATATGATGAGATTAATGTCCAGAGTATGTAAAAGTACTACAAATAATGAAAAACAGCTGAAAAAAGACAAAGACTTATGTAGACATTTCTGCAAGGAAGGTATACCTGTGGCCAATAAATACCTGAAAAAATGTCCAGCATCACTAAGCATTGGGGAAACATGCATACTAATGCCACAGTGAGAGTCTGTCTCCCACCCATTAGGATGAGCATTGGAGTTGGAAGATTCTATGGGCATATACAGATATAGATGTTCTCTTTCGTTTTTCTTTTAATATTGTTTTAAAACGTTGTCCCTTTTTTCTTTTGTCGTGCGAGTCTGTGTGTGTCCACTGGTGGTGTGTTGATTCATGTCTGTCTGTGAGCCTCTTTTCTAGTGTAAATGTCGTCACCAGGTGGGGTCTGGACTCTGCTCACCTATAGGGAAAGTTGTAGAAGAGTTAGGGCTGGTAAGAGAGGTAGGCTATAGCCTGGGATATTTGTGTGTTTTGGGGAGTGGGAATTTGTGGAATTTGTGAATTGATAGAAAGTTTAAGTTTGGTTTACAGGAGAAAAGCAATGGCCCACCCAGAGGTGGAAAGATAACGGCTTATTTTACAATGTGCAAGGATGGCACATTGTACAGTACAAAGGCAGAGGTGTTCTTTGTTACTGTTTTATAGTTTTTATTCTTTATTAGAATGTGTTTACAGTACATAATGATTATATTCTTGTGGAAAGTTGGTGTGTGTACATAGCACATCAAATTCTTTTCTCATCCCCTTCCTTTCCCTTCCCTCCTACCTTGTTCCCTTTGTTGATCCCCTTCCCATCTGCAAAAGATCTGTCTCTCAGCTCTCTGTTATTTGTCTTTGATTTTGCTCTTTATTTATACCCTGAGTTTCTCATATAAGAGAAACTATTTGATATTTAAATTTATTTGATTTATTTCACTTAATATTGTGGTCTCAAGTTGCATCATTTTTACTACAGATGACTCAAATTTATCCTGGTTATGACAGATTAATATTCCATTATGTGTAAATACCACATTTTCATTATCCATTCATCTATATGTTGATAGACATATAGGCCACTTTCAAGATTTAGTTGTTATGAATTGTGCTCCTAAGAACATGGGAATGCGTACTGTGATACATTTTTAACATTTTTGCCAAGATACCTAGAAGGGGTCAAATGGAGTTTCTGGTTTTAGCTTTTGTGGAATCACCATACTGATTTTCATAGTTTACACCAACAATGTAGAAGACATCCCTTTTCCCTGAAACCTTGCCAGCATTTGATATTATTTGACTTCTGGATGGTAGCCATTAGTTTCTGGAATAAGATAGTATCTCAGTATTATTTTAATTTGTGTTTCTTGAATGGTCAATAATGTTGAACATTTCTTCATGTATTCATTGGGCATTTGTACTTCTAAGAATTGTCTGTTCATTTCACTTTTTTGATTGGGTCTTTTCTTTTGGGGAGTCTAATTTTTTGAGTTATGTATATTCTAGATAGTTCTCTGGGGAATAGGTGGCAAAAATGTTATATTCTGTAAATTGTCTTTTCACTTTTTATTTTTTTTTTTTTTTGGTACTAGGGATTGAACTTACAACTTCATGCCTGCCAGGCAGGCACTTAGGCCACTAAGCTAAATCTCCAGCCCTATTTTTTGAGACAGGGTCTCACTATGCAGTTCAGCCTGGCCTTGAACTCACTTTGTAGCCCAGGCTGGTCTCAAACTCACAATGATACTCCTGCTTCAGCCTCCCGAGTGCTGGAATTAAAGGCGTGCACCACCACGCCCGGCTGTCTTTTCACTTTGTGGCTGCGAAGGTTTTAAATTTGGTATGATTCTACTTGTTGATTTGCGGTACTATTTCCTGTGCAACTGGGGTTCTGTTCAGAAAGTCCTTCCCTACACAAGACTTCAAGAGTTTTACCTATTTTATCTTTCAGCAAACTAAGTGGTTCTGTTTTAATATTTAGATCTTTGATCCATTTTGATTTTAGTTTAGTACATGGTGAGATATATGGGTCTAGATTTAATCTTCTGCATATGGATAGTCAGTTTCCCCAGTAATATTTATTAAAGAGGTTATCTTTCTTCCAGCATCTGTTTTTGGCCCCTTTGTCAAAAATCAAATAGCTGAATGTGCTTGAAAGTGTTTCTGCTTCCTTTATTCTGTTTCACTGATCCACACATCTATTTTTGAGCCAGTACTATGGTGTTTTTATTACTGTAGTTTTGTGATATAACTTCAAATCTAAGATTGTGTGCCGTGACCCACGTGGCTTCTGAGGTTCTTGGGGTGAAGGACCATAAGAGGATGAGAAAAATAAAGAGACAAAGCTGGGGTCAGGTAGAGCCCTTATCCTCCTGATAGGAGGAAAGGAACTGGCCCCTCACTTACAGGGGCATTTATTTATACCTTTAGCAACCTAATGTCACCCTGTTGTCCTAGCAACCCACTGCTCAGATTGTCTTAGGGCTAGGTGTTCTCTAGGCTGAAGTAGCTTCTTCACGTGACTTGCTCTAGGCTCTCTTTGTTCTTGGAATGATCATGCCTGGATCATGCCCTAAGTCAATTTCCAGCTTCAACGGCTTCCAACAATTGTGATATCTATTTCTTGCTAGTCTGGGTGTCTTCTGGTTCCATATGAATTTTAAGATTGTTTTCTCTAGTTTCGTGATAAATGTTGTTAGTATTTTGATTGGGATTAGGTTAAATCTGTATATCAGTTTTGGAGTATCACCACTTTGACTATGTTGATTTTGCCGGATTAAGAAGAGGGGTTATCTTTCCATTTTCTGATACCCTGTTCTAGCTCCTTTTTTCAGAGTACTGTCGTTTTTGTTGTAGAGGTCTTTCATGTCTTTGGTTAGGTTGATTACTAAGTATTTAATTTTTCTTGGTGCTATTGTACATGGTAGTTTTTTCCCCCTAAATTCTTTCTCAGTGAGTTTATTATTGGTATATAGGAATGCTGTTGATTTTGTATCCTAATATATTGCTGAATTTGGTTATTCTGAGTCTTAGTGGAATCTTTTGGGTCTTCTATATAGAAGATCATGTCACCTGAATATAATGATAATTGGACTTCTTTCATATATATTATATATTAATATAATTTTCCACATAGATATATAAATATTTAAAAGAGATCTCTATCTCTGTTCTTTTTCTTGACTAATTGCTCTTGCTAATGTTTTGAGTACTATGCTGAACAGAAGTGATGATAGTAGATAGACATCTTGGTCTTGTTCTGATTTTAGAGGGAAAGCTTTGAGTTTTTTCTTTTCTTTTTTTTTTTTTTTTTGCAGCACCGGGGATTGAACTCACAACCTCGCGCCTGCCAGGGCAGGCACTTAAGGCACTGAGCCAAACTCCCGTCCCTGGTTTTTTGAGGCAGGGTCGCACTATGTAGCTCAGGCCGGCCTTGCACTCGCGTTGTAGCCCAAGCCGGCCTCGAACCCACAACTCTCCGCCTACCTCAGCCTCCCGAGTGCTTTGAGTTTTTTCTTAATAGTGTGTAATGTTGGAAGTAAGTTTGTCATAAATGGTGTTTATTGGATTGAGATAAGTTTCTTCTATAATTATTTTCTTCAATTTTTTGAAATCATGGATGGGTGTTGAATTTTGTCAGAGCCTTTTTTACTTATGTTGAGATCATAATGTGATTTTTGTCTTTTCTTCTTTTGTCTACATGAATGTTCTGAAGTGTATTTGCATGTGTTGAACCATCCTTTCATCCCTGGGATGCATTCTACATGGTCATAATGTCTGTTCTTTTTGATTATTCTGTTTGCCAGTATCTTGTTGAGGATGTTTGCATCTATATTATTAAAGACATTGGTCTTTAATTCTCTTTTTTGGTTGGATCCTTGTTTGATTTTGGAACCAGGGTAAATCTTACTTCCAGGAGTAACCTTGGGAGTACTCCTTCCCTTTCAATTTCATTAAGGAGTTTGAATAGTGTTGGAGAAAAGAACCTCTCCAACACTCCTCAAACGCCTTAATGAAATTGATTGTGGCTATTTGGGGTTCTATATGCATCACTTACCTGTTTATTAAATTCTTTGTCCATGTTTGGAAAGTTTTCTGCTATTATTTCAGTGGACAGGTTTTTTATGCCTTTTGTGGCGTCACGCTTTTTCACTAATGCCACTTAATCAGAGATCAGTCTTTGTGTCACCTAGAAGCTGTCAGATTCATTTTTCATTTTCTCATTATTTGTTCAACAACAATAGCCGTGTTTTCTAGTTCTGACACTCTGTCCTCACATTGATCACTTTTGCTCCCTATAGTTTTGATAGTTTTTAATCTGCTGAATTTCTGTTTGATGCTTTTTTATGGACTCTTAATTTGTTTCTAGTCTAATCGTACATGCTTTGTGTAATTTTGTTTAACTCAGCTAGCTTATTAGTAGTCTCTTCTGTAAACGTGCTGGTTATTTTATTAGGCTCATGTCTGCTTAGTTAAATCTTTGTGCTTGCCAAGCACCTTTTTTGTTGTTTTGTTATCTCCTCTGTTATTCTTTTGACTAAGTCAGGTGCATGGCTTTTGATTTCTTCCCTTTAATGCCCCACGGATCAATTCCGGGGGATTTGGAAGTTTTTGGAAGCATTTTGTTGTCTTGTCTTCTCATGGATATATATATATATATATATATATATATATAGTGTGTGTGTGTGTGTGTGTGTGTGTGTGTGTGTTGAACCTTAGTGGTTGATTATAATGAAAAATTTTGTTGCTAGCATGCAGACTCTTTTTAGTTAGTCTGTTTTTCAGTGATGCCCTCTGGGTGTGGCTGACTATAGGCCTTTTCCAATATTCCAATGTCCTGTCACCTCTGTTTATTTGGGAGGATGTTATATTCAGGGTTTACAAGGAAAAAGATTCAATACAGCACACATAATATTCGCCCAGAGAGTCAAATGCAGAAGAGTGCAGGAGATCTGTGTATTCACTAAAGACCCAGAGGATCTGCAACTATCCTCAGCAACAGTGATGTCCAAAGCTTCTCTGATGATGACAGCAGAGTTCATATCAGAAAAGTCAGTGTGACAAGCTTCTCCAGGAGGATCAACAGCACACAATCTTCCCCTTCAGTTCTCTTTTTATGCTGTTGGTAACTATCATTAGATGTGCCTTCCACACCCAGCACCATGCTGATTTAGTTCAGTTGGATATTACAAGTTGATCATTAGTTAATCTACTGTGATCCACCCTGGTCCACATGATAACCAGACACATTTCATTAAGTCATAGTCTCCTGTGGCAGATATGTGAAAAGTTAATACATCTTGGTCTATTCAGATTTACATTAATGTAACAATTATATGCATATAATTCTTATTGCACTCATTTATACACCAAAAGAGAAATATTCAAAGGGTAATCAATATTCAAGGTTAAACCCACAATATTTTGACTAATCAACCTAATTACAAACATATATCTAAAAACTGTATTAAAATCATTAAAAGAGCTATTGCAATCACAATCTTTGCTTCCCATTAACTTTTAACGGGCATAGCAACACTAAGAAACAGGAATCTCCTGCATTTCAAATACACTCTTCCCTTCAGATGAAGGACTTCAGTTCATTTTTCACTGTCTACTTTCTCCTGTATTTTATCTTTACAGTTCACAACTCCACTGGAGCCTTACCTCTAACTAAATGTTTCAAATCACCTTGCTAACTCTTCACTCATAGTTTTGAACATAGATCTGGCCAAAAGCTCTCGAGAGTAACTGTCATAAGAGTAAACTGCATTGAAATTTTTCTACTACCCATACAATATCTGAAAACACAAGCAAAATGTAGATCAACTTCGTATCAAAGCACAACATATACCACCTGGGGTCTAGCAGCCAATGCATCCTTCTCAATAGAAGCATCCTGAACCTTGTTTTAACTGGCAGCATTTTCATAAGTACTCTGACTTTTTAAGCTCTGACCAGAGTGTCCCATATAGTTTGCAGCTTATGGGGGCTACCTCTTTGTCTAGTAACTTTCAATATTAATTTCCAAGGCTTTTAAACTGCATGGCCAGGCAGCATCATAGCAGTGGCCCTACTCTCAGTACCAAATTCTGTCTTAGTTAGTTTTCTCATTGCTGAGACAAAATATCTGACAGTCAAAGTTAAAGGAGAAAAGGTTTATTTAGCTCATGGTTTATAGAGGTTTCAGTCCATAATGACTCTAAGGCAGGGTGGCACAGCAGAAGGGAAAACGGTTCATGGTGGTGGAAGACAAAAGCAGCAAGAGCAAAAAGGGAGGAGCACACTTCTTTTCCTCCTTTATATTGTATGCAGGCTACCCACACTAGGGTTGGTGTAGCACTCACACCTCCAATCCCAGCACTAGACAATGAACCAATCACAAACTCTAGATTTAGCTGCCTCCAAAAAGCCTGGTGCCCCCATGATTGCATGAGGTTTTGGGAGGACATCCAGACACAAACCATAACATCCTGCCCCTGGCCCCTCCAAGATTCATGGACATACCTTTACTTAAAAGGCATTTAGTCTGTCTCCAAGGGTTGCCAAAATCCTAACAGTTTCAGCATTGCTGAAAAGTCTAAGTCCCAATTCTCCTCTGAGTTGTAAGGCAGTCTTCTTAGTTGTGAGCCCCTGTACAAATGAAAAGAAAGTTAAACACTTCCAACATTCAATGGCATAAGATAAACATTTCCATTCCAAAAGTTACAAATGGGGATACAAAGGAATGGGAACAAAACAAGTCAAAAGTCTAGCAGGGCAAACATTAAGTCCTGTAGTTCCTTGTGCAGCATCCAAGGCAAAATGTGGCAAGTTGTGAGCTCTGGAGGACTTGTGTGGCTCCACCTTTACAGCACTTCTGGTGGTAATAGCTCCCATGGTTTCTCTCTTGGGCCTGCTTTGCTCCCTCCTCATAGCTTTCCTTAGGTGATTCATGTTCCTGGCTTTTCCAAGCTTCTGAGGTTTCCACTGCACCTTTGGCTTCACACAGCTTCACACACTGCCCTCTCAGGCATATTGCCTGGCCTCCCAGGCTTTCTGAAATTGGGGTAGAAGCCTCCTTAACCCACAACTCTTGCACTCTGCATGCACCCTAAACCAGCACTGTGTGAATGACGCCAAGGTCTGCTGCCAGTTTTAGCAGTTGCCAGACTTTGTTCTTTCTTGCTTGTAGGGGCTGAGTGCCTGAATTGCTGAGCACACTGAATCTGATTCTGAAGAACAAATTCTCTATGTCACTGCCATTCTGGAACATGGTACTCTATGACTTTCTTCTTAAAGTGGAGTCTTTCACTTTGGCAATTTTGAGGCTGCAAAGGGTGGAGACTTGGTGCTTCTTGTGATGCCCAATATTCACCCAAAGAGTCAAATGCACAAGAGTGAGGGAGATCTAGCCACACACTAGAGACCCAAAGTATCCAGCTGAAGGCCTGGATCCCACAGTAATGGCCTGCACAAGTCCATCTGAAGACCTTGAGCCCATGTCAGTGTCCTCCACAAGCCCTGCTGGAGGCCTAGAGCCCAGGACAATATGTCATGCAGGTCTGTATCAAGAATCTGTACTGGGAAGTCCCAAAGGTCAGTGGTGAAAGCTAAAAAGTCTGTGCAGTGGGATGAAGGATCTGTGCTAGAAGGCTGATGGATCTGCACTGGAGCCAACAAGCAATGATCAAAGTAAGGACCAGAGATCCCCTGAAAAGAATTACATCCATCCTCAGCAATAGCAGTGTCCCAAACTCCTCTTATGATGAGAACAGCTGAGTTCATATCAGCAAAACTAGCATGACAAGCTTCTTCAGGAGAATCAACAGCACCCCACCTTGCCCTCCAGTTCTCTTTTTTGTGCTGTTGGCAACAGTTTTTAGGTGGGCCTTCCACACCCAGCACCATGCTGATTCAGTTCAGCTGGGTGTTGCAGCTGGCCCATTAGTTAATCCACCATTAGTTAATCCACAGAGGGAATGCTGCAGTGTTTTGTCCCAGTACCCAGTTCTCCAGGAATGGACCACAGTATTGGTAGTGACACAAAGTTACTCCAGATATTGGCATCCAGAGAAAAACCAATTAATTGCAACAACTGTGGTACCTTGGCTGTGGTAATAAAATCAACAACAAAGACAAATTGGATATTGACATACCCTAAAAACTACTAATATACTATCCTTAACTATAGAAAAGGGACCTAAAATTGGAAGAAAAAACAAACACTGACGTGCAGTACATATCTACTAATTGGAACAACTTTATCTCCACTATAATGAAACAGTATTCAACATTAATAGCATAGAGGTAATTAGCTACCCAAAGCTTTATAAAACTTAATAGTTATACTAGTAAAGGTAGAGGTATAGGGAACAAGAGAATGAAAAAACTAATATTTGAAGAATCAGAGGAAGATGAGAAAGAGGAGAGAAATTGATATAGGGAAGCCTATGAAGGAGAAAAAGGAAATCAATAGTACTAGAAAATAGTTGCAGAAAAGAATGACTAGAAATGGAAGAAAAAGACAATGCAAAATATAGTGCATGAAATGAAAGATAAGGAAAAAAGTGGAAAGGAGAAAAAGAGAAATAGAAAAAGGGAGAAAAAAAAATCCCAACTCCTCCAAATCAATGAAGGAAAGAGAAATAATAAAAATATTAAAAAATATGTTTTATGATGGAAGGATTCATTCAGACTGCTGTACTATTCATTTGATTTAACAAACTGCTTAAATCTAAATATTCATGAATATGGTACCTGTATGTAGGTTTCATTAAAAATATATTGAAAAATTTTTAAAGAGATTGAGTAAAAAAAAAAAATTCCTGTGTTTTTGAATGGGTGTTTGCTTTCCATGATCTGTAGTCTTGGAATACCACAAGTCATGATTTTTTTCCTCCTAGCTTTAAGATGAATGGGTTTGTGAAGTTCCCTCCTGTAGGAGAGGTTGCTCTGTGTGTTCACTCCCGACAGTGGAAATGGCCCAAGCTGAGCCATGTTCTTGCTCATGTTGTTAGATGGAGGAAACAATGTATGTAGGCCATGGGGTTGGGATTCAAGCAGGCTGCTTGGACTTCATTAGTTAGTACACCATGTCTGGTTTCTCACTACCAAGGGCAGGGCCCATGTCCTTCCTGGCCTGTTTCAAAGATGAGTTATTTAAGATGTTTTGTCTAAAAACATTCCTTGAAACCTTTGAATCTGTTTCTCTATTTTAAGGTCAGATTTTTGTTTACCTTATCCACTAAGCTACTTCCTGAATTTACAGCATCTTTAAGGGACTTTGTGTGTGATGGGCCTGCAAGAATAAATAAAAACCAAAAACCAAAAAACCAAAATCAAACAACATACACAACCCCAAAGCCTAATAAGCATAAACAGCCTATGGTGTGCACATATTGCATAACTTCGAGTAACTGTTTTGAAGCTGCAGTCTTCTTGAAAGTACAATTTCAGGATATGATTTTCCCTTCCTCCTTTGTACCTGCCTGATTTCTTCTGTCCTGCCTCACATATTTTTTGTTCTTGGTTTTGTCCTTTCACCAGACAGGGTTCAAGAAGTGAAGATAAGAACCCTAACCTAGCCAATTTGTAGAATGTTTGCAGGCTTACTGATTGTTGTCATGGTAAATGCATTTTCAAGATGTCTCAGTATGAGGTGTAAGGGACTTATTAGGCAGAAATTTAAAAGTGCACACTCCAAGAAAGAGAGTGCAGGAGAGAGAGAGAGAGAGAGAGAGAGAGAGAGAGAGAGAGAGAGAGAGAGAAAGGAAAGAAAAAAGGAAAAGAAAAGAGAAGAGAAGAGAAAAGAGAAGACAAGACAAGACAAAAGAGAAGAGAAAGAGGCCCACTGGTTTTGGAACTGGAAACATTTATCTCTCAGGAAAAGGTAGCCCACTCCTGAGTAGGGTACAGGCTTATTTCACAGGTACTAGCTCAGGTTATTTATTTATTTTTTTCTTCTAAGATAGACCATTTAAGCTTTCTTTGAATTATTTCAGCCTGTCCCTTTTTGTTTTTAGGATAAGGTTCCTGCTCTACTTTAAAAAAAATTTTTAAACCAGTTTATAGACTTACTATATACTTGGGAAATTTTGGGTGCGATGGATTTGGAAGGAAAGGGGCCTAAATTTAACCAAGGGAGTGCCCTTATGGATCACCTTGGGTAACTTTGACTGGGTCCCAGAAATTGCTGACTTCTGAAAAGTACAATTTTCACTTATTATTTTTCTTGTCTTCTTTCCATCTATCTTTATTTCTGCTATCTTACCTCAGTACTTTATTTTGTTTCTCAGAATGGGAAAGAGCATTAAGGTTTTTGTCTTAGTTGGATTTTTTTTTTTTTTTTTTTTTTTTTTTTTTTTTTTTTTTTTTTTTTTTGTCTTTTTCCTCCTTGATTTCATCCAGTTTTTGTTTTCTTTGGGCTGTAAACTACTTTGGGGCATCTTTAATTCTCTAGCTTTTTTCTTACTGTATTAATTCTGCCTCTTTTATGCATAGTTACATTCCTTTCCCAGTAAAAAGCCCACATGCATTGTTTCTATGTATGTTTAATGTAATCTTCTTCCCAAGAGCTCTCATCTTGTGTTGCTGCTCTGTTGCAGTAAGTCTGGGTCCGATTTGCCATCTGCCATCTTTTCTTTGATTTTTCCAGCCAGTGGAGCAGAATACGTTGAATACACAAAAAGCTGAAAACATTTTATTCCAGAGTTTTCTCCTAAATATATTAACACATATAAATTCATTGGAACTTATTGATTTTCTCTGTGACAGGTGAACTATCTAATTTAGTTTCTTTGTTGATATTTTACTGTTTTGTTTCTTTATGCTATAACCTTGCTCTTTCTGTCTTTGCATTAAAGAAAAATGAGCTGAATTCACAAAGTTTATAGGAACTATACTCCATTTTAAGGATAAAATTTGCCCTTTAGCTAGGTATTAGATTGCTTCATTTGTTTCCTTGGTCTTTCCTTCTTTGACTTCTCAGGTATTTAACCCAATAGTCAGTGTGTACGCCTATTATTTAATAGAGAGGGTAGGGTAGATTCAGAGTTTATTTGTCTTGCTAGTCTCTCCTGCTAGGAAAAGATACAGAAAAAAGTCAGAAAAGTATTTTCTTTTTAGCTTTTATTTGAAATAAAGTAGTCAAAGGGAGAAAGAAGGACATGTTCTCAAGTATTGCTGTTCAGTTTTGGAATTTAAAAAATACAAAAGTGGTCCTTTATTTTAAGTAGAATTTGGTTTGGAGGAAATTTGACATCTGTTAGTATTGATTTGCATATCTTACTTTTATCAAATTATGATTATATCTAAAACATTTTTTTCTCATATGAAATTTAATTTTATGTCATCACTATCCAATTTTAATGTTTGTTACAAGTGTTTTTGAGCTGGGCCTGGTGGTGCATGCCTATATCCCAGCACTCTGGGAAACTAAGGAAAGAGGATCTTAAGTTCATACCCAGTTTAGGCCATTTATCGACTTACCAAGACCCTGTCTCAAAATAACAACAACAACAACAACAAAAAACCAGCAAGTAACTCTGAGTAAAGACCCTAGGTTCACTCCCTAGTACCATGTGCATACACAAAGCTTTTTTGACTAAGTCTGGCTGGTTAGAAAACATCCTGAGGTGAGTACCATGGGATTAATTAATGGTCTTGGGCCTGAGAGATGGTTTAGCTTTGTTTTACACACACACACACAGACACAGACACAGACACACACACACACACACTTCATGTACAACATACATACATTGCTTTTTTTGCAGTCCTAGGGATCAAATTCAAGATCTTATACTCCTAGAAAAGTCCTCTGCCACTTCTGGCACTGCTATATTCCCAAGTATACAATGCGTATTTTTGTTCTCAAATTAATATAGCAAATTGAAGGTTACTTTGTTATACTAATAGGTACTACTAATTGCAGGAAGTGACTGTGTAGAGGTAGTGATGGTTACATCAGTCTGTATTGGAGAAGAGCACACTAATATGGTTGTGAATATTTAAGAAGTAATGTAATTACTACAGAAAAAGTAGTAGCTTAAGCTTAATTGAACTTTGACTTTTAAAATGTATTTGATTTTTTAAGTACTTTGGTTTGTGTTTGCTGTTATAGTTGCTGAAAATGTTACACATGAAAATTATGTTTTAAACACTGTAAGATGTTTTTCTAGTATTAACTAGGTGGTTGTGAGAAAACTTCCACTTCAAAGGTCATGTTGATTTTCTGACATTTCCCATTTTACATTTTATATGTACAGTTCAATTGTTTTAACTCCTACTTGAGTGTTTAAAGATCCAAGTAATAAGTGTAGAAGGGAAATTGGAAAAGGACACAATGTTTTCTGATGCACATAATTTCACCTTTTGTTTCAGCACTGAAATTTTAATTTCTAAAAGGCAACTGAGAGAGTTGAAAGGACTGCATGATAATAAGGGCTTTCAGTACTTGTTAAATCCAAAGACAGCACTAATTATATTTTTCCATTAATTGATGTTGCATATGGATTTAGTACTTTTACTCCTTTCTCATTTAAAGGAGATGTGAATGTTTACATTTTACATAGTGGATTGAATTGTCTATCCACTACATTTTTTTCAGTTCAGTTGCACATGAATACTGCAGTAGCAGTTATGAAATCAATAACTCATTTTGCCCTGTGTTTATTGGGAGTGGTGAAATTTACTGGGAGAAGTGAATAACTGGGAGACAGCTATAATAGGTCTTAAATACATGGGCTTCAGGATCAAATAATCTGGGTTCAACTCTGGTATTTACTATTTGTGTGACCGTAGGAACATTACTTAAACAATCTGAGCAAAAGTTTACATCTTTAAAGATGAGAATAAAAACAGGATAAATGTGGGAGTAAAATGAAGTAATAACAAATTTTTTTTTTTTTTAAAGACAGGGTTTTGCTGTGTAGTTCACACTGGCCTTGAACTTCCTGTGTAACCCAGACTGGCCTTGAACTCCCGGTGATCCTCCTGCCTCAGTCTACTGGGGGCTGGGATTACAGGCGTGTGTTACCATGCCTGGCTACGAAATATTTTATTTTACTATCTTTAACATTGTGAAATAATATTGTAGATAACACAAAATGAATATTCCTTTACTACTGTGAAGTTTTTATTTCATTGGTTTTACAATAAAATTGTTAATTAATAATTTTTTCTTTTCCCAATTAATGTTTTCTTTAGAGCTTGTAGATTTGATCATAACTGTGGAAGAATAATTTCGACCGATTTTGTTAATGACCGATCCTATCTTTATGAAAAATGAAACAGATTCTCACTGTACATTAATGAGAAGTTTTTATGTGACTGTTTAATATTTGTACTGAAGTTAGTATCCAAAATGTAGTAAAATGTTGATGTAATTTTTGCCCAGGAAAAAGAACATTTTAAATATTTTCTGGGAGATTCTGTTACTTACATCCCACTTTAAAAACTGACTTTTCATGTGTGACTTGATTATGGTTGTTTTTTTTTTTTTTTTTTTTCCTTTTTGCGGCACCAGGGATTGAACTCACAACCCCGCGCCTGCCTGACAGGCGCGTAAGCTGCTGAGCCAAACTCCCGGCCCTGGTTTTTTGAGGCAGGGTCACACTGTGTAGCTCAGGCCAGTCTTGCGCTCGCGTTGTAGCCCAAGCTGGCCTCGAACTCACAACGCTCCACCTACCTCAGCCTCTCGAGTGCTGGGATTAAAGGCGTGCGCCACCACGCCCGGCTGATTATGGTTGTTTTTACTTGATATGAAGAGATAAAATTGCATCTTTAATTAGTAGGACAACAAATTACTTGGCTAGAGAAAGGCCTTTGGATGATACACTGAGTCTTTCCGCAGAATAAAGCTACACTAGGTTCTAAAAAGCTTCTTTATTCAAAACTGATAGATATTAATTTAAATTGCTTCAAATTTCTCTACAGCTCATATATTTTTATCTAGTTCATATATTCACTAAAACGTATCAAAATTGTTACCGGATTTTCTTTCTAAGCCATTTGCTGTAATAGCCATTATGACACTAATATCATTTGATGTTGATAAAACAATAAAAATAAGTTTCTTACAAAATGGGAGATATCAGACAGCCGGGCATGGTGGTCCACGCCTTTAATTCCAGCACTTTGGGAGGCTGAGGCAAGAGGATCATTGTGAGTTCGAGACCAGTCTGGGCTACAAAGTGAGTTCAAGGCCAGCCTGAACTGCATAGGGAGACCCTGTCTTAAAAAATAGGGCCAGGGATTTAGCTCAGTAGCCTAAGCACCTGCCTGGCAGGTGCGAGGTTGTTGAGTTTGATCTAGGTACCAAAAAAACAAAAACAAAAACAAAAAAACTGAAAAAACCCCCAAACAAACAAACAAACAAACAAAAAACAAGGGAGATACAAGGATTATTCTCTGGGCTACTAAGCTAGTGATTAAGATGAAAATAACATTTTTTGGTGGCTAGTACAAAAATAACAGTTTTGTTTATTGGTATTTTGTTTATTGATTTGTTGGTACATATTTGCAAATGGAGTTATATATATCTTTGTTGTTAAAAGCATGAGTATACTGTATTAGAAGCTTTCCCAGATGTATCTTTTCCCATGCTACTCTGCTAGCCACTTAACATGTGTTTTTAATAAATGATCACAGATATTAAGTAAATATCAGATATGAAATTGAACAGTGTCATCATTAGAAGACGTGAACGTAATTTTATGAATATGTTGACCTTTCAGCAGAAGTCAGAAGTGGTCTTGGAGTGTGAGCCCAGTGATGGTGAGGATGCTGGAGCACATTATGACATGCAAAGACGTGACATTACACTCATAGAATCATCCATAGCTGGAGCAAAGAACCTTGGAGTTAGTCTGTTTAGATAGATTAAGGTAATCGCATACTCTTTGGCATTGCTTGCACTTGAATCAGGTCTGTAATTTCTGAATGTAGGGGCAAGACAAAGTGCAGCCCTAAAGGGGAGTGGGTACTTGGTTCTTGGGCAGCGATACATGCAAGGAGGTACTTCTATCATATGGATTGTTGGCTCTCAGTGCAACTGGCTCGCTTTCAGTTGAACCTGATCAATAATTTTCTCCCTTACAATCTGGCTGACATTTAAGTGAATGGAGTGTCTTACACAATCATAGCAAATTCTTTTTTCTATCAATATTGTAACTGAGTAGTAATATAAGTCATATGTACAGTTAGGCTGTCCAGATACATTTATATAGCACTTGCAGATGCTTAGCAAAATTCTAAGACATTTCTCTAGGGAGAAGAGTGAGATGTGAAGATATGGGGAGAATGGGCATACAGGGTGTGGCCAGTGCATTGAAAAGGAGTTTGGAGGTAGAAGCGAGCACTACAGGTGAGAAGAATTGTGTGCAGTTTGCTTGAACAGATGAAAATGCTGCTTCTCAGCTCAGTAGGCCTCATCATTATATGGTGCAGCCCTAAAGGTTTTGGATTCATCTAATTTAAATTAAGAACTGGGCCTTGATTGCATTCGTTCCCCTGACTTCCACGTGAGTGCCTTTCCATGATTCCATGCTGTGGTGCACAGGACGGTGAAAGACTTCTGTTGGAGGGACGCCACTCGGACTCATCACTCCTCAGTGTGCTCACCAGCAGACTGTTTTCCCACTGGTCTTCTTAACAGTGCGTGATGAGACACCCTTGGGTTCAGTTTTCTGATTGCAAAGTACCTGAAACTGCTAGTTAAATGTGAGTTTGGTGGATCTTTCTGTTTATGGTGACCTTTTTACTGAGAAACTAGGAAAGAGATAGCTTACTTGTCTATAATATATAAAACAGCAGCAGCTGGCATTTACAGTGGGCTTTTCTGTTGTTCAATTAGATTATTTTGGTGTTCTTTGTTATGAGTCGTTAACTTGAGGATTGGTGCATAAATAATGCCATTAAACATAATAAGATAAATAAATTTAGAAATAGCTGCATCAGAGAATAAATATATGCCTCAAAACCCGTCTTCTTTTCTCTCTACTAGGATATTTCTGCATTCAAATGGGTTTTCTCATTTTGTAACCAATAAGCACCTATAAATCTGACAGAGATGAAATTTAATCAAGAAATAAGAAAGACATTTGGGGTTGAATTATATAGCAAACTTCAGTGTACCATTGATTCTTAAAGGCAAACCTTAGTGTACCATTGATTCTTAAAGGTTTTTTAACCTTTTTTTCTTATTTTAATGTGGTGAACCCCTCTTCAAAGAAAATCTTGCTTAGAATTCCATTTTTAACGAGAGAGAGAGAGAGAGAGAGAGAGAGAGAGAGAGAGGAAAAGGAGATACAAGCAGTAGCTCTGATGGAGGCAGGGTTTGGGGCCAGAGGTCTGCTCAGTGCCTGGCCCCTGTAGCTCTTGAGCCTCTAGGGGTTCTTCAGATACCACTGAGCACAGTTGAAAGATAGCACTTTTAATTCGGGTTATGGTGGTGCATGCCTATAATCTCAGCACTTGGGAGGCTGAGGCAGGAGGATTGCTGTGAGTTTTTGATCAGCCTGGGTGACATAGTGAGTTTAAAGTTAGCCTGAACTGCATAGTGAGACAGTGTTTAAAAAAAAAAATCACTTTTAAGAAAAAAATGTTAAATACTTGGTTAAAAAAAGCTTACAGCTCTTATTGCCTTGTAGTTAATTGTGTCATGAAAATTACTTGCTTTTAGTAATCCATCTTTATTATCTTTAAACATGAGTGCTGTGCTATGATTTACTGGAAAAATTCAACTTCTTAAAGCAATATACGTATTTTTTAATTAAAAAAAAACTTTCTCCATAAATATCTTCAACTGTGAGAGATAAGGATAGTTAGATACATAGGCACACACACACATAATTTTTTGCATGTTGTTAGGCAGTGCCTTTCTCTGAATTTATGCCTCTCTATCAGCCATCACCTTCTATGATGTAGGTACACTATATAAACAGGAAGTTATAAAGTTAGCTTACCAAAGCATTGGGAATTGAACCTAGGACCTTTCTAAGTAAGCACTTTAACACTGTGCTGTATTCCCTGCCCTAAGTTTTTTCATTTTGAGACAGGGTCTCACTAAGTTACCCTGCATGGCCTTGAATTTGTGATCATCCTGTCTGAACCTACCAGGTAGCTGGGAGTGTAGATCTATGCCATTGCACCCAGGTGCCTAAATAATTAATTTTTAGAAATTATTTTTAAGTGATTTCTTTCTTCAATAAACCTGTGTTGGATTCTGAACACCTAAGTGCAAGGCACTGAAATATGATGGTGAATGAGAGTATCTACACTCACAGACTCTGCAGCCAATTGAGGGTAGGAATGAGAAAAAGCATGGGGTGTCATGGAAATATGTGGGAAGGACATCTCACTCAGACTTTATGGTACAGTGACAGCTAAGCTAACCTGAGGAATGGGTAGTAGTTGTCCAAAACAATTTGCAAAGAGTGATGAAGATACAAGGGAGACCATGTATAAAGGCTCAGAGACAAATATAAGCATGGCATATTCTAGAAATTGCATATGACGGGATTTGGTTGCTGTATCAGTCAGTGCTCACTAAAGAAACAGTTTTAAAAAGATGTATAAATGTATTAGGGTTTGCAAGGTAGTCTTGCTGTGGCCACCCACACAGTCAGGTGTGGAAGAGTATAGAAGGGCTGTCGAAAGCCTGGTGCTCATTGAAGTATCCTGTGCAAGTCCATATCAGGAGGCTGAAGCGTCTGTGCTGGAAGCTAGGAGATGACATCCAAGTTGAAAGTGAAGACTGGTGCTCCTTCAAAGAAACAGAAGTGGCCTTCGTTTTCCCCTTTTTATTCCTTTCAGGTGGCAAGCCTATTGGTTGGTGCCACTCACATCTAGGGTGGGTCTTCTGTCTGCAGTAAATCCATTCAGCAACACCCAGAACTATGCTGATCCAGTTTAGTTGGATGTTTCTTACTCAAGTAAACACAACAGCTAACTATCACAATTGGTGCATGATATGCTAATGAAAGAGTGGAAGTGGTAAGAGCAGGTATTTAGTCTTGGGAATCTGGGTAGCCTGGTATCATACTTGGGGAAATGGGGTATAACTGAAAGATTTCAAGCAGAGGAATTTGGAATGATTTGTATTTTTTTAGGAGAGAGCACTTTGACCAACTACCATATTGACCATGGGGTGGCTGTTTGGATGATAGTTGTTCTCTGACTGTAGATGGATCAGGGAGTATAGAATGCTACAGATTGTCCTTCTGTGCCACTCCCAATTGCTTCTCTCCTTTATAAAATCTTTATTTTTATGATCCTTTTAATGTTATCACAAGGCTATAATAATTCAAAGAAATGTGTAACATTTAATATCTGTACAGATACACAAATATGTCTTCATTCTTTCAGTATAGAAACTGGTATGCTGGGTACCTAGGAGATACTAAAAAATCTTTTTTGATGTGAAAAGAATACATAGTAAAGTGATGCTGATTCAATTCTTTTTTTGTAGTGGCTTTTCTACTCCCATCATGTTCTTTAGGCTTAGATAATTGCAATAAGAGCTATTTCTTAAGAAATCTACAGGGTCTAACCATTGTATGCTAGTACTAATGATAATTAATAGAACATTGTACATTTTACATAGTCTTCACATCATAAGCTTTCTGTTTTACTACTGTATCCCCAACTCATTTAACAGTTGGATATGCAGATATAATACACAGAGAAAAATGAAAAACTAACTCAGCTCCACAGTTATTTTTTCAATGTCAGTGCAGGATAAGTTATGAACTGAAAATATATTTTTTTATACACACAAAGGAACTTTGTTTCTAACTGCTATATCCAGGAATGATCACAAGGAAATCTATTTTAAAGTAACATTTGGTAATATAATTCTGCATTTCATTTAACTTAGCTTACACTTTTTAATGATATTAATTACTTATATAAAATGAAATTTGTGTTAATTTATCTCATGAAGGTAAATACTAATTTCTTTAATACTGCCCACATTCAGAAAATAAACATATTCCAGGCTATTTGTTAATGGTTTGTATTCATTACAACCAACACATTTTCTTTTTTTGGTACCAAGAATCGAACTCAGGACTTTGTGCTTGCCAGCTGGTGCTGTGCCTCTGAGCTATATCCCTGGCCTCTAACTAATTTTCTTATATTTATCCAGTGAAAAAACCTTCAAAAAAGCTTCTGTGTTCTTTTTATGTACTTTCATCTTTTTTCTGAGCTCTTTTTTGCTTGGTAGCAAAATAAGACATTGAAGATTCATGTTATACTTTTCACATTCCAGACCCAAAATTGACCCTTTCACTGTAGAATCCTGGTTTATTTCAGTCAGAAATGGTATTGGAACATGAGAGCTAGGCATTAGTACTGATTGGTACTTTGGAATCTTTGCTTTCAGAGCTCCATAGCTTTTCTTTGACATCCTCCTATTTGTATCTCACTTTTTTCACAGTGAGAAATTAATATCTTATTTGCTGAATCCTACTATGTATCTAAAATAGTGTGATAATTGTCTCCTTCATTGTGTACATTTTTGTCTCCTCTCTGGAGTATATGTAATCAAATACTTTATTCCAAATTTAATTGGATCAGTGCCCTCTTTGAATTGATAACTTTAGTTTTCTGTTTTGTTTAGATTTTTAGTGTCTAGCTGAACAAAGGCCATTTTTAATGTATTTTTGATAATCAAAATATGTGGCTCAAAATAAGAATATGGAGATTTTTTTGCTTTGCATTTTATATTTTTCGTTAGAAACTATCACTGATGCAAAATGAAGTATAAAGTTTTTCTCTTCATTCTCTTTCTTCCTTCCTTCCCCACTTTCTCCTTTCCTTTTTCTCCTTCCCTTCCCTTTTGTAGTATTTCTTAAAAAATCTACAAGGATCAAATCATTGTATACTATATATTATATTTATCATTATATTATGTATGATAATTAATAAAACATTTCTATGATTAATGCCAGTTGTGCATTCTAAAAATCTTTACTTCTGCAGCATCATCCCATGAAAATAAAGGTTCTATAAGGAAAATAAAATAAGAATTAGAAAACTGGAAACCAGTGCAAGTTTGTAAACAGATCCAAGTCAGGTATAGTGCCACATGATCTAGTCACCTTCCTAAAGGCTTGTGTTTGATCACATGAGAGTTTTGAGGGACCATTCTTGATCAAAACCATAACATTCTGCCTCTGGCCCCCCCAAAGACTCAGGTAGATCTTTTTATGTAAATGTATTTAGTCTAAGAGTCACCAAAAACTTTACACCAGCTATTCCACACTCCTGTCATCTCTAAATTCCTGGAGTCTCTACTGAACTTTTAGCTTTACTATCACAGCTGTGTGTACTGCCCTCTCAGGGACACATTGCTTTGTTTCCCAGGCCTTCCTTTGAAATCTGAGTGGAAAATTCCATGGCTCCACAATTCTTGCGTTCTGCATTCCTGTAAAAGCATCACCATGCAGATGCTGCCAGGGTTTTCCACCAGCTGGAGTGGTAGCCTGGGTCCTTGGATCATGGCTGCAATGGCCTCTGAATGCCTGCATGGTTGAACTGTGGGAACCAGTCCCCTACGTGGTCCCTTTGAAACAAGGGCCTTTCTTCACAAAGCAAAGTCTTTCACTTTTGCACCCTTGAGTCTGGAAAGGGCAGTGTCTTGCTGATTTCTGAGACACCCTCAAAGTATCTTTCCTGTTGTCCTTTTTAATGATAATCATTTCAGCAAGAATGCTTTCCTCTGCTCCAACTTTGTAGGTTCTTCCTTTCTGGTGAAACTAAAAAACTTTCAAATGGATTTTTTTTTTTAATTTTGAAGAGAATAAAACCAAGTGAAATAAAACAGAATAGAGTCAATCAAAACAAAGCAATGAATGTGATACAGAACTTCAAAACAAGATAAAAGGAAATCAATAATGACTACTGTATTGCCTCTTGTTATCATCAAAATAACTGCCTGTACCATCAGACATCATAAAATCAAACAAAACAAAATAGAATAAAATCAATCAAAACAAAACAATGAAAGTAATACAGGGCTTTGAAACAAGATAATAGATCAATAATGGCTACCATAATGTATTTCTTTATCTTTGAAATAGCTGCCCATGCCATCAAATATAATAAAATCAAACAAAACAAAACATAATAAAACCAAACTAAACAGAGTAATGGGAACAATACAGGGTTTCAGAACACAATAATAGATCAACAATGGCTACTGCCTTCCCTTTTAAACATTCCCTCCCCTTTCATTTTCACAATATCTACTCTGCATTTTGGATCCACTAACTCCTTTAGTTTTTTATACTGGAGAGACAACACAGTGTTCACCCAAGTGACTCTGAATGCTTTCACCCAAGAGCATGATCTCAAGTTGCATCCATTTACCAACAAGAGCCTCAAGGCTATCTTTCTTTATAGCTGAGTAGCTTTCCATTGTATAAAAATGGCATATCTTTCTTATCCATCCTGCAGTTGATGGACAAGATACGCCTACTTTTTTCTGGTTCCCTGTCACATAGAACATTGTTTTCTCTCCTTTGACTTTTAGTCCATGAATTTTCTTTCAAGTCAAATATGTTTGTGGTATACAGCATGTTGATGAATCCTGTCTCCTGATCCACTCTCCCTGTATTTCTTTTTATTTATTTTATTTTTATTTTTTATTTTTTTTGGTGGCACCAGAGATTGGACTCACAACTTTGCGCCTGCCAGACAGGTGCTTAAGCCATTGAGCCAAACTCTAGGCCCTAGCTTTTTGAGGCAGGGTCGCCCTATGTAGCCCAAGCCAGCCTCAAACTCACAATGCTCCACCTACCTCAGCCTCCCTAGCGCTGGGATTAAAGGTGTGCACCACCATACCCGGCTTGTTTCTTTTTATTGTTGAACTGAGCCCATCTACATTAATGGTTATTTCCGACATGCACTGGCTCATCACTGCCATGCTATTTTCCTTTCATTGGCTACCTACTTTTCCCCTTCACTCAATTGTCTGCCCTGCTCAGTGGTCCCCCTCTGCCACTGTTCCTGGAACCGTGGTCATTTTTATCTCTCTGTAGAATGTCCTTCAGTGTTCTTTGTAGAGTTGATTTGGTGGTCATGAATGCCTTCAGTTGTTCTTTGTCATGAAGGTATCTTGTTTCTCCATTAATTTTGAAAGATAGTTTTGCAGGGTGCATCAATTTGGGTTGGAAATTATTTTTTTTCAGGACTTGAAATACTTTACTCCAACTTCTTCTTGACTTAATGGTTTGTGTTGAGAAGTCTGTCATGATTCTGATAAGTTTTCCTTTATAGGTGATCTGTTTCTTTTCTCTAACAGTTTTTTTTTTTCCTCTAACAGTTTTTAATATTCTGTTCTTTTGCTGAATTTCTGGGATCTTGATTATTATATGTCTGGGTGTAGATTTATTTTGATTATGTCTGTTAGAGTTCTATATACCTCACTTATCTGAATGTCACATCCCTCTCCCATGCTTGGGAAGTTTTCTGATATTATTTCTGTAAATAGACTTTTAATGTCATTTGTGTTGCCCCCCTGATTTTTCACTGACACCTATCAGTCTTAAATTATTTTTCTTTGCATCATTTTGCAGCCATTGAATTGTTATTTCCTGGTTCATTGTTATTTTTAAGAGATCTTTGTATTCGCAATTGCTAGCTGCAAACCTGTCTTCAAGGTCTAAAAGTCTATCTTCAGTTTCTTTCAAGTGATTTTGCCAGCTTTCAGTGGAGTTTTTAATTTCCTGGATATCTCTTCGAATCTGTTTCATGTATTTATTTATTTATTTTTTGTCTTTTTGAGACAGGGTCTCATTGTGCAGTTCAGGCTGGCCACGCACTCACCTTGTAGCCCATGCTGGTCTTGAACTCACAGCGATCCTCCAACCTCAGCCTCCCGAGTGCTGGGATTATAGGAGTGTACTACCATGCCTGGATCTGTTTCATGCATTCTAAATCCTTCTTACATTGTTCATTCAAGGTTTCCCTCATTCTCCTTTGCTTCTCTATTTTTTTTATCTATGTTTACTTTAGAGATGTTTAGCAATTCTTTTATTATGTTTTTCATTTCTTCTTTTACCTGAGTTAGTATTTATGTTCTAATTTCTTTTATAGCCTCATGAAGTTGTTTCTTTACTTCAGTTGCCATCACTTCAGAAACTTCAGGTGTGTGACTCTCAATCTCTTCCATGTTTATATTTCCTGGACTTGCTCTGCATGGGTTGGAGGCCAGAGACTGCCTTTTGCTTCTTTGTCTTGATGTTTTCCTGGGTTCTTCTGGACAAGTGGGTAGTGGGACCTCAGGCGCTTCCTGCCTGAGAAGGGGTATGCTTTCTCTAAAGCTGACTGTTTGGTTCTCCTGGCCAGTGCTGTCTACAGGTATCTGATGGTGGCCATTGGGTGTGCTGGTGTGGGGCTGGCTGCTGCTTTTCCCAGCCCGTGCTGGGTACTGGCAGCAGGAAGTGTCCCGATGGCAGCTGCTATGTGCGTGGGAGCAGGACTGGTTGCTGTCTCCCAGACCTGAGTTGGTTATCTGTGGGAAGTGTCTCTGATGGTGGCTGGTGTGTGCCTCAAATGGAATTTTTTGCTTTCCATTTTACTGCAAACCTCAATAAAAGCCCTCAGCAGTACTAATGCCACAGCCTGAATGTTGCCTTATCTTGAAATTTCCTCTGCCAAATTCATTAGTCCACTATCCTTAATCTCAGTTTCCTGGAAGGTCTCAGGACACAAATAAAATGTAGGCAAATTTTCTGTCAGAGCCTAACACACGATCTTGTGTCCAGCTTCCCATGGGGTCTTTGTTTCCAACTCCTGGATCTGGACTTTTCTGTCTGCATTTCTGTGAGCATTTTGGTCTTTTGAGCTCTGAGCAGAATTTCCCATAAAGCTGAGCTGATAGCACCTAGGGCTTCTCCTGTCTTTATCTCCAGATTATTCTGAACTCCTCTTGTGATCTAGTTCCAAAGACTTTTGAACCACATGATCAGGTACAGTCTTGGCAATGATCTCATTCTCCTGTTGCCAAAATCTGTCTTAATTATTTTCTTCATCACTGGGACAAAGTACCAAAATCTGCAGCTTAACGGAGAAGAGGTTGATTTTGGCTGACAGTTTCAGAAATTGCAGTTCATTTGCAGGCTCAAATGCAGAAGCAGCATGGTGGAAAAGGGCCTGCTATGGAGTAAAGATATTCATCATGCCATGGTAACCAGGAGGCAGAGAGAAGGGAGAAGTGAGGACAAGAACATACCCTTTCAGGTCCTGTCTCCTGGAATTCACATTTAACCAGGCCCCACCTCCTAACAGCAAGTCAAGTACAGCACCTCCAGGTTGCAGTCGCTTCCAAGAACAAGAGAGCACCCACCCTCTGTGCTTTGGTGGAATGGTCATTCTTAATCTAAACTATAACATCATGTCTAGTTGGGGCTCCAAATGTCTCCTCCTCCTGGTTATCTCCTCATTTCCAAAATTTTAGAAATTTACTTTTACTTCAGTTGATAGATTTTCTGTGTTTTTACTATTTACCTTGGCGCCATCAACAAATTATTTCTAGGTTTGTTCTCTTGTTTTCCACAGATCTTGTGTTTCTGTTTGTAATTTCTTAGTTTATTTGCTGGGTTTTATAAAATGTTCTCTTTCTACCCTCAAAAGACTGTTTGCCTTTCCCTTTTACATGGTGATTAGCTGTTTCTACATCAGTTGCTAATTTAACTCCCTTTCCTCACATTGCAAATGTTGACTTCAGCATATACTGTACTTTGGCATATACTTTGGCATATACATGTTTCCTGGTGTCACCAGGTCTTTTTTTGTGAGTTCATTATTATGTTAGTTAATTCTTCTAAACAAATGACACCAGAACTTAGTGAGTTAAAATACTTATCCTTTCACTGTTTTTCTAAGTCAAAGATACAGGAGCAGCTCAGTTGCCCTATTGTGGTTCAGGATCTTTTCTTAAGATTAAACTTAAGGTTTCAACCCCAGCCACAGTTACCAAAGAATTACTTTACACTGCAGAATCTGCATTTGGAGCAGCTTACTCACACGACAGCTGGGTGCTGGCCTCCATACTTCTTCATATAGACTTCTGCTGGATGTCCTTGTGACAAGGTATGTTGGCTTCCATAGAGTGATCTCAGAAGGGTGAGCAAGGCTGTAGGGAAGCTGTCCTTTTCATATCTAACCTCAGAAGTCACATAGTATCCCATTCGAAGTATTGGCTGGAAAAAAGTTAGTTGAATCCACTCTGAAGGGAAGTGGAATTAGTCTCCTTGTTTTGAAAAATGTGCCTATAAAACGTGTGACATGTCAGACAAAAAGTTCAAATATTGCATGGTTTCTCTTACATGGAAAATATATATGCAAAATAAAAGAGAGGCATATTATTGACTGCCATCATCTTCATGGTGGCCAGAGCAGTTACAACATGGTCATCTGGGAGTACAGCTTGACCAACTGCTTGCAGGAGACTCTGAACCTCTTCTGAAATAGCAGATGGTTGTGTACCATCTCTGTCATTCTGATCCTCAATCAGCAAGATCTGCTCACTGAGAAAGTCCTTGTTGAGAAATTGAAGTTTGAGAACCACTTTCCAGAATTTGCTGGCTGCACTACTCCTGAGGATGCTACTCCCAAGACCAGAGAGGAACCACAGGAGCCCCAGGCCAAGTATTTCATTAGAGATGAGTTTCTGAGAATCAGCACTGCTAGTGGAGATGGGTGCCACCTATTGCTACCCTCACTTTACCTGTGCTGTGGATGCAGAAATGGCCGCCGTGTGTTCAACGACTGCCACGACATTATCCAGCCCATGCACCTTCGTCAGTACAAGCTGCTCTAAGAAGGGAGACCCAAATTTAATGAGAGCCTTGAGCACAATTAATTAAAAGTGAAACGTAATTGTACAAGCATTAATCACCCAGCATAGGGCACGATTAACAAAGAAACCTTTCCTTTCCCCTGAGTGATTTTTGCAAAACCCTGTTTTCCTTTCAACTGCTTAGATGTTCTAAATTTAGACAGCTGAAGGCAGCCTACAGATAAAGGAAAAGGCCACAAAATTCCCTTTCAGTAAATAAAATAACAGTAGCAAACAGAAATAAAGAAATAAATGAAGCAAATGAAATATTGTGTTGTGCAGCATTAAAAAATCAAAATAAAAATTACAAGTGAGCAAAAAAAATAGGAAGTAGGGAGAAGTTCAAATATTTTCTCCAAATTATGTAGTCCATTGTTTTAAAAATATTTCAATATATATGCTAATTTGTTTCATTTATACTAAAACTTTATCTTAGTTTGTTGAAAAGAAAGTTTGTGTTATCTGTTTCCTTTTTTTTTTCTAAGCATCTTTTTGGTTTGTGTCTTGTATTAAGTAACTACTTTGAAGATAATGGGATACAATGTAATAACTATTGTCATTCTTTTATTATTTGGTTATGAAAATTTGTTTTATTTTTTTATACAATAAAAATAAAAAATAAAAAATGCATTTTTACATTAAAAATAAAGAATGTGTAGACATTTTAAAACCACCAAAGGTTTTTTTTGTTCCATATATATATATATGTATTTCTGTGCTGTGCTGGTATCATAATTTTAGATATATTGATTAATTTAAGGGTCTTATAGCATTCTTATAGAATATCACATAGTCCAGTGCTCTACTGTATTTGAAAGACCACTGCTTGTGACTAGTTTAATGGTCCAGTATCTAAAATATTTATATAAGATAATATTGATAAAAATCAGATGACACTGTAAGTTGTTTTATTTTACCAGTTTCTCATGTTTAATTGGAATTACATAGTTGGGATCATTTTATTTCATTGCACATACCTGCTTATAGCATTCTTAAAAATTGCTTCACAATTTTTTTACTTCTATGAATAATTTTGAGTGTTTTGATTGACAGATGCATAGTAATTTAAGGACATTGCATGTAGGATTCACAGGTATAAAAATATTGACAGGAAATTGAAATGATGTCTTCCAATATATGGGCAAGTATGCTGAAATCAGAACAAGGCATTTATGTGTGAGGAGCAATCTAAACAATATTGCAGCCCCATATGCTGTAATACTCATCAGAGGCTCGTTACGATTGCTGGACTTTCTGTGCAGCAGACACTTGAGTCTGTTTGTAGTGCTGTGCTCCATCTGTCTTAGTCTCTAGTCTGCACGATATGAGCTTCTTTATACTATGGCCTCTTGGTTGGCATTCATTCATTTATTAATTTATTCCACCTTTGCCATTGTTGCCATTTGAACAAGTGTCTGCACGTGTATGCATGCATACATACATGTGCTTTTAAGTTTAAAGGACCCCCGCCACTCATTCTAGCAGTTTCTAGTGTTTCTTCCACCTGATTTCATAAATCTTCTTGCATGGCTTGCATATTTATCTAATACTGAGACTGCACCACTGCTGGTTGACCTTCCTGTGGACTTGCAGCTGTGTAGATTGGCTGTGGGCAGCCTTCCAAATCTTCCAACCGTAGTTTGGGCAGCATTTATTTTTGAGAGAGTAATCAGAGCCCTAATGTGCTTCCCTGTTGCTAGAGCCTGTGTTTTTAAATTTTATATTTTTCATTCTATAAAAAAGTAGTAGCATTCCTTGAGTTGGCCATATGTTTGCTAGTTACGTCATAATTCTCAATCCCACTCTTTTTGTGATCTATCTATCCTGTTTTTTGTCTCTTTGGGGTCTATAGGCATTGATTGTTTTGTGAAAACTTCTTACTCCCTACTCCCAACCCGACTCAAAGGCAGAGTTACTTTATTGATCCTTATCTCTTGATGTGAATTTCAATTTGATGGATTATTCATTTACATTGGTTTGTAGTAGTGTAAAGAAAGGAATGTATTTAAATGACGAAAAGTAAGAGTCAGATAGAATTGTAATGAGACTCTGGGTCCCTTTTTTAAAGAAGGACCCAGTCAAAAAATGGGCAAGTAAAATGAATAGACACTTCTCAGAAGAAGTGTAAATGGCCAATAAACACATGAAAAAATGTTCAGTATTGCTGGCCATTAGAGAAATGCAAATTAAAACAACACTGGGAGTTTCTCTTTTGTGAGAAACCAAAGTATAAATAAAGAGCAAAATAAAAGATAGATAATTGAAAACAGGGAGATAGATCATTTTCAAAGGGAAGGGGATCAAGAGATGAAAGAAAGGACCAGAGAGGGAAGGGAAAGGGGATAAAAACAGGGATTAAGATGTATGTAGTGTGTATACTTACCAGTTCCCAACAAAGAATATAAACATTAGGTAGTACAAATATATACTAATAAATAAATAAAAATGTAAAAAAAACTACTGGGATTCTGTCTTACTCCGAAAGGAATGGGCATCATCAAGAAATCAGATCGAAGCCGGGCGTGGTGGCGCACGCCTTTAATCCCAGCACTCGGGAGGCTGAGGTAGGCGGAGCGTTGTGAGTTCGAGGCCGGCTTGGGCTACAACGCGAGCGTAAGGCCGGCCTGAGCTACATGGTGCGACCCTGCCTCAAAAAACCAGGGCTGGGAGTTTGGCTCAGTGCCTTAAGTGCCTGCCCTGGCAGGCGCGAGGTTGTGAGTTCAATCCCCGGTGCAGCAAAAAAAAAAAAACAAAAACAAAAAACAAACAAACAAACAAACAAACAAACAAACAAAAAAAAGAAATCAGATCGATAATACATACTGGTGAGGCTGCAGGGGAAAAGGAACCCTTGTGCATTGTTGGTGAGAATGTAAACTAGTACAACCATTATGGAGAAAAGTATGGGGAGTCTATGAAGAAAAACTAAATCTAGAAATTCTATTTCACCCAACTAGTCTTCTTATAGGTATCTTCCCAAAAGAGTTAAAGACCTCATATGACAGTGATATGTGTGTACCTCTTTTGTAGTATGCAATTCATGATAGATAAATATTGGAAGCAGATTACATGTCTACCAGCAGGTGAATGGATAAAGAAAATGTGGTATTTACATACAGTAGTCTGCCATGAAGAAGGATAAATCTGAGGCATTTTAGGAAAACGGATACACCTTGGGACCATAATGTTACATGAAGTAAAGCAGACACACAAGTTTAAATATTGCATGTGTTTTCTTGTATGGGAAACCCGGAGTATAAATAAAGAGCAGGATAAAAGATGGATAATAGGAAATAGGAGATATATCTTTCTCAAAGGGGAAGTGGCTCAAGAGATGAAGGGAGCAGGGAAGGAGATAAGGAAACAGGATGAAAAATAATTGAGATGTGTTATGCATATGTACCAAGTTCCCACAAGGAATGATATGTACTGAAGACATATACTAATAAAAAAAGTTAAGAACCCCCCCAATTCCCTATTCTCATTACTTTTGAGCTCCCTATTCTCATTACTTTTGAGCCACAATGAGACCCTTGTAGTATTCTGAAATAAAGCAACAATAGAGTTGCTATGAAAAGTATTGAAGATAAATGAGTAAGAAGTAATGTTAGATAGTAGACCAAAGTCTGAGTTAGAAGGGTAGGTAAGGAGAGCCAAGCTTGAACTTTGATGTCTGCTTCAGGAATGGTGTGTCACAGGGTGTTGCTGGTGACTTTTTCCTATTGCTTATGTTATTGCCTGATGCCCACTTTCTAGTCTTTTTCATATTATTTCGTGCCTGACTTTTTAAAAAAGATTTTGAATTTTTTCATCTTTTGTCTATTTCCTTTGTCTCTCACTCTTAGATCTTGGTTTTGGTTTTTGAGAATTTTTTTAGTACTTTATATCATTGTTTTTAAAGGAATTATTCAGAGTACAAGACATAAACCAAAGAGGTTCTTGCAAAAACAAAACAAACAGATAATAACACAAATCTTTCCTTTCAATGAAGTAAGATAAACTAGTATAGTATAAAAGGGTGATTTTTCTATTTATGAATTCTCTTAATTTTTAAAGGCAAATGACACCCATGGCCCAAAGAGTAAGTAATGCAACATTTTCTTCTAAGTTATTCTGAAAGATTTCTGTTACTAGAAATAATTTATTCTATTTATCCAAAATATAATTGCTTTGGAAATAAGTAAGTTTATGGTGAAATAGTCCAGAAGTCCTCTAATTGCTTTGTTGGATTGTGGATAAGTACCTAGTTTGCTTCATTGATACCTAAATTTAAATTGCCACATTAGTAGTTTAGAATACACATTGTGGGAGGCAGGACAAGATGGCGGAACAGTAAACAGCAGGGTAAGTGGCCTCCCTGAAAGATACTGTACAGATGCTGGAATATAGCAATATAGGGAAGGCAAGGAGGGAGGCGGGTCCTTTGGACCCAGAAAGAATCTAAAGTGAGAACTGAAGCCCACAGAAAGTAAAAAGAAACAGTTAAATGAAGAAGGCAGTGGCTGGTGATGCCTCTGCCTGGAGCCGGACCCACTCTGTGAAAGGAGTTGCTGGAACCTGGGGATGCACAATCAGAGTGCTGCGGCCGTGGTGGTGGCAGCAACCCTGGAGGCCTCTGCCCAGAGAGGCAGCATTGGAGGAGAGTGGCAATGGACAGGGGGAGCAGACCTGGAGGACTAAACTGGCTGATGGTGAGTGCGGCAAACCCCAATCTTCTGTGAGGGAGAGTGAGGGACTGACAGTCATTTTGGGGCCGGAGCTGCTCCTAATTGGGCACAGTCCCATGGAAATTGCTTTGACCGAGCCCCTGAGGGTCCCGGCAGGTGACTGGCTCAGTCTGGAGACCGTGGCTCCATGTGTATGCTAGGGGTGATAGTGGAAGATTCATGGATAACCAGCCCAGGTTCCCGGGCAGCGGCCCCACCCCTGAGCACTGTGCCAGACATCAGGGAGCCAAGGCAGGCTGGGGAAAGGCAGCGGACAGCACTGTAGCAGCATACCCTGTGGTAACCATCAGATATTCACAATCAGCATTGGCTAGAAGAACCAATCTAACCTCAGAGAAGTTACAGGCAATGTGAGGAATACCAAGATCCCTGGTACACACTTGTCCAGAACAACCCAGGAATATGTCAAGACAAAGAAGCAGAAGGCAGTCTGTGGCCTCCAATTCAAGCAGAACAAATCCAGGAGAAGCAAATGCAGAAGAGATCAGGAGTCCCACAACTGAAGTCTCTGAGGTGATGACAACTGAAGTAAAGAAACAGCTTCATGAGGCTATAAAAGAAATTAGAATAGAAATACTAACTCAACTAAAGGAATAAACATAAATACTAACTCAACTAAAAGAGAAATAAAAATATAAGAATTGCTAGGCATCTCTAAAAGAGACATAGATGAAAAAATGGAGCATAGGAAAATGAGGGAAACTTGGAATGAATAATACAAAAAAGATTTAGAATACATGAAACAGATTCAAAGAGATTACGAGGAAATCAAGAACTCCAATGAAAGTTGGCAAAACCACCTGAAGGAAACTAAAGATAGACTTTCAAACCTTGAAGACAGGTTTGTAGCTTGTGATCATGAAAGATCTCTTAAAAATAACAAGAAATGTGGAAGTAACAATACAACGGCTGCAAGACAACCCAAAGAAACATAACTTAAGAATAAAAGATGTGAGTGAAAAAGCAGGGCTCAATACAAATCAAATTAAAAGCCTATTTACAGAAATAATTTCAGAAAAGTTTCCAAGCATGGGAACAGGAAGTGACTCTCAGATAAGTGAAGCATATAGAACTCCAGCTAACCATAACCAAAATATACCCACATCGAGACATATAATAATCAAGATCCCAGAAATTCAACACAAAAACAGAATATTAAAAGCTATTAGAGAAAAAACAAAACAAAACAAAACATCACCTACAAAAGAAAACCCATCAGAACCACAACAGACTTCTCAACACAAACCATCAGGTCCAGAAGAGCTTGGAGTGAAGTATTTCAAGCCCTGAAAGAAAACAACTTGCAACCCAGATTAATGTAGCCTGCAAAACTATCTTTCAAAATCCACAGAGAAACAAGATACTTCCACAACAAAGAACAACTAAAGGAATTTATGACAACCAAGCCAACCCTACAAAGAATACTGAAGGACATTTTAGAGAGAGATAAAAAAGTCTGCAGCTCCAGATACAGTGGCAGAGGGATATCACCAAGAGGGGCAGACAATTGAATAATCCATCATTAGGATTTGAGTCCAGTATTGTTTTCAATGAGCTGTTTAGTTTGATCTTATTCTATCTCGACCTGCTTAATTTTATTATATATAATCACATAGATAGCTATTTCAAAGATAACAGAAGATATTAGGGTAGGCTTTATTGATATTTGATCACCTCATTTTGAAACCCTGTATTGCTTTCATTGTTCTGTTTTGAGTGATTTTAACCTATTTTTGTTGGTTTGATTGTAATATAACAGACGATATACTTAGAAGATAATATGAAGCATTATAGAAATCAGCGTTGTATTACTATGTATTGCTTCCATTGTTTTATTTTTTATTGGTTTTATTCTGTACTATTTTGTTTGATTATATTAGGCCCGATGGTATGGGCAGTTGTTTTGAAGATAACAAGAGGTATTACAAGGGAAAAGGAGGAAAGAAGGAAGAAAAAAGGAAAAAGACATAGATTTATATGTGGGTATACATAAGATGGTTAAAATGACTATACTATTAAATACTAAACTATTGAGAGAGAACAGTTGACACTCATATGATTAGATCAATTTTACATGTCTATTCTGTCAATCTGAGCAACCCCTTTGAAGGTAACGATATACAAAGTAACAACCACTGTCAAATTCCAATCATCTCATTTTGTAAACCTATAATGTTACAGTATCGGATTTGTTGTTGTTTGTTGGTCCCTTTTGCTTTTTGTTTCTCTTTTCTGTGACCATTGTTTTATTTTTTATTGGTTTTATTCTGAGCTATTTTGTTTGATTATATTAGGCCTGATGATATGGGCAGTTATTTTAAAGACAGCAAGAGGTATTCTAAGGAGATACGAGCAAAGAAGGAAGAGAAATGGAAAAAGACATAAATTTATATATAGGTATACATAAGATAGTTAAAATGACTATACTACTAACTGCATTAGCTATTAAAAAAACAGTTAATACTCATATGATTAGATCAATTTTACATGTCTATATTTGTTAATCTGAACAACCCCTTTGAAGGTAACTATATGCAATATTAGAACTACTGTCAAATTCTAGTCATCTCATTTCGTAAACCTATAATGTTATCCTATCGGATTTGTTGTTGTTGCTTGTTTGTTTTTTTTTGCTTTTTGTTTCTCTTTTCTGTGTCCATTTTCTCTTGAATAAAAAAAAAAAGAATACGCATTGTGCTTAGTTTTTACTTAATGGAAGCATTTATGCTTTTTAAAAGTTAAATTAGAAAAAATATACAGTGTTGAAATCCAAATTTGGGTTTGTAAAGTTTAAAACTCGCTAAGCATCCTTTTGCTACTGGTTATCATTTAATAGAATTTTATTTTCATTCTTTAAAAAGCTCTTCACTGTCCTGTTAATTTTTATGGTAAACCGGTTTTGCAGAATTTATGGCACTTTAATAACTGAAATGTGAGATTGATTCTTAGTTGTAATTGCTGTCAAATGCTGTCTATGTGGAGTTACTTGATAAGGTTAAACTTTAGGATTAGGATGGTTTGAGCCAGCTCTCAGAGGGGCACAGTGAAGTATTGTGGATTTTCTTTTTTATGGTTTCCAAAAGCTAGTGACCCAGTGTTTGCACTAGTCATGCATATCCTTACTCCCGTAATTATATTTCCTTCTTGTCCAAGAGATTTTCCAAATGTAATATATTTTTCTATTTCCAAAATTTTAATTAAAAATCTTAAACATACAAAAAAAGTTGTAAGCATAATGATTACTCTTAAACCCAACATTCTCATCATGATTTTTGTTTTGGAGTTTTAGCCCTTCTTTATCCCCTTCACCCCAACCCCTATGACCTTGATATAATTTATTTATGTGGTCTAATTGTGGCACTGTCATATATTTCTTTTATTATGCTTTAAAAAATAATTCTTAAAGGTGGGGACTTTTGGAGATATTTAGTAGATAACGTCATTAGGGTGGAAACCCACGAATCCTGGTGACTCTTTTTGTTGTTGTTTTAGACAGGATCTCACTATGTAATTCAGATTGGCCTTGAATTCACTGTGTAGGCCAGGCTGGCCTTAAACTCTGGATGATCCTTCAACTTCAGCCTCCCCTGTGCTGGGATTATAAGCATGCGCCACCACACCCTGTTCCTGGTGACTTTAAGAAGAGGGAGAAATACTAGAAGAGGGACACATACACATGTATGTTCCCTGTCTTTTGCCATATGATGCTGTGTGCCACCTCAGGACTTTGTCATCAAGAGGACATCACTAGATGTGGACCCTTGACCTTGTACCTCCATAATCATAAGCCAAAATAGATTTCTTTTCTTTATAAAATAGTCTGCCTTAAATATTTTGGTATACTAGTGAAAAATGTACTAGAGCATAATATATTATATAGTATGTCTCATCATAAAGCAAAAGAAGCAAGAGGACCCTGAAATGGTATGTCATATTGAAAAATTGTTTGGCTTCTGTAGATCTTCTGGTGGAACCAAAATTGTAGTTTATCAGTTTATCAGTCAGTTATATCCCTCGTGTTAGTCAAATGTACCCAAGTGTCTCTTGGTTTTCCACATGTATAAGCAATGTTTAAAGAGTCAGTTTATTGGTAATGGGGTCAGCTGGAAAGATCCATGGAGGATGATGGCTCATCCTTGATCCTGTTTTGTTGTTTATAATGATCTTGTCAGAAGTCGTAATAGGGAAGTGCTATAGCTCGTTATATATGGGTCTTAACGTAGTGTCTAGCACAAAGTAGGTATTTAAGATTGAGAGAATGAAAATGCAAATCCATTGCACATGGACAGAGACCATGGTGGACTATTCTGCATCATATACTTATCCCATAGGACAATTCCTGGACATATGGTAGAGGACCAATAGATACATGAATATAGAATGACTCCAGAATTGCATGGCAGGTCTACTTGCATTCCTACTCTTATGTTCTCTTATATTCATAATTTGATAGTCCCCCCTTTGACTTATTATTGTGATTGAAAAGTCACATTTTATGTAAGATAATACTTTGCAACTTGCTGTTTTCCTCTTGTCTTCAAACCTGCCATACAACTTTTAGTTTTTATAATTGGAATGATTCGATGTATATATATCTACCTAGTTGCTATAGATAAGCGACTGATGACTTTGAATAGGATAAATATAAGCAGGTTAAAAATGATTTCAAGTGAATTCATGCATGATCTAGCCATAATGAGTTGTTAGGGGAGAGGAGCTGAAACTCTCAGCAGGTAGGAAATATGATTTCAATTGAATCTGAAAACTTATTTAAAAATATCCCCAGTTTAGGTACTTCATCAATGAAACAGATATGCTTACTACTTAAGCAGTAGTTTTCTCAGGAGTAATGTTTTGAACATATATGACTTACACACATTACAAGAAGAATGGGGTAAGTGATAAAAATTATTCTGCTTTTGCCAGAGATGAGGTTAGTAACCCATTATTATTGATTAAAGAAAAATTTCTCCAAGGAACCTGGCAGCAGATACTGTTAGTTTTGAGGTATTCATAAAAGACCAGATCACCTGAGTGATTCTTTGACAATTTTTATAGACCAGGAAGTACTTTAATTACCTTTCCCAAAATACGAACACCATTTGATTTGGTATGACTTGACATAGACATATAGTTTTCATTTCTTCAATTGTTATGACTTACTTAGTTTTTAAGTAGTGGCTGGTATCTTTTAGGAGTGTTTTATTATCTTGAGATACAGGTGTCCTTCAAGTTCAGAGAGGACAGGACTGTACTAAGCCTTCCCTTTTGAGCCTTTGAAAATAGTGACTGTTTGCACTTTGTTCTCGGTGTAACTTTTAGTTTTCTCCTTCTCCCTTGGCTTGGAGCAGGACCTGCTCACTATCAGATTGGCAGTCCTCCCACTGCTCCTTGGCGATCTCTCAGTAGTGAAACACTCGATCTGACTTTGCTGTGTAGGGATGGTGGTGATGCTGTGACCAGTGGAATTGTGGGAATGAGAAATGAAACAGCAGCTGCTTTCAGTCTTTGCCTTTATTTAAAGTGTGTAAGTGTGTGTGTGTGTGTGTGTGTGTGTGTTTTACATGATGTGCCCTGATTCTTCTTCTCTGCTGCCCTTTTTATCTAGTCATTTAATAAAAGCTGGCACTTTATTATTTGTTTTCAACATTTAAAAAAGACACAAACCTAAAAGGCAACTTCATTTTCTTTTTGTTTTCAGTAAAAGCTTGAGTGTTTGTCTTCATATCTGCCAAAATCCTGGAGAAAACAGTTAAGAAATGATGAAAAATTATAGAAATAAAGAATGCTAGGCCTTGAAAGGACCTTAGAAATTGAATCTAATTCCCTACCTGCCCCCCGATTTTTTTTACCCTGATAAAACTGAGGCCTAGAAATGACTTGTTCAGGTCATGTGACTAGTTATGGGCTGAGACAGAGCTTCTGACTCTTACTGTGCTCCTTTCTAGGGACCACAGTGACTGAATGGAATAGAAGTTACTGGAGAATATAGATAGGAAGTGAAGGGTGGCTTAGAATTTGGGGAATGTGAATTTAACGCAGCTTATGCTATGTGGCTCCCATCCCCGTTACCTACATTTCACCCCTGCACAGTACCTTGTCACTGGGATAGCTATGGCATCTTCATATCCCAATCTAGGTTGTAAAGGTCCATACACAGTGCTCCATGAGAAGTAGAGTACTTACATTCTGTGAAACTTAGAGCAAAAGTGGCAATCATTCGACAGACCTCTTAGGTTTTCAGAAATGTGCAGTATCCCTTCATGTAGTATACCTTCATAACCTAACTTAGCTACATAAAGCATTGTATTCAGTTAAGTATATTGATTGCTGCATAAATAGGGAACAGTTTCACTCCATGTTTGTGTTTAACCTAGAGCAGCAGAGAAACAGGAGAGAAAGTGTGGTTTGTGATGGGAAAAAGATTAAGGCTATTGTCACCCCATGTTATTTGTATATCATAGTGATGTCTCAGGGCAGGGACTGTTGGTTTTCCTTTTTTAAGTGATAGAAACCAACAGAAGTTCAAGGAACAAAATTTTCACTTCCATTCTCAACATTCAGAAACAACTACTGTTACCATTTTGGTGTCTGCCCTTTTTTCCCTTTACTCTATGTTAATAATTGCACAAGTGGTTGAGCCAGGCATGGTGGTGCACACCTTTAATTCCAGCACTCTGTAGGGTGAGGCAGGAGGATCATTGTGAGTTCAAGGCCAGCCTGAACTGCATAGTGAGACCCTGTTTCAAAAAATAGGGCTGGGGATTTAACTCAGTGACCTAAGGACCTGCCAGGCAGGCGCGAGGTTGTTGAGTTTGATCCCTGGTACAAAACAAAACAAAACAAAAAAAATTGCACAAGTGGCATATGGGTGTTGAACAATTTAAAAAACACAAATGCTCCGTTTTAAATATTTTTTTGTGTGCACATATAAATCTATGTAGAAAGTATTAAGTGTTGTTTACTGAGGGTTTTTAAATGGTGTTACACTGTATGCCTTTCTGTCTTCTGCACTTAGCTTGACACTCAATACATAAATGTTTACTGAATTAAAAATTGACACAATGTTATGGTTTGTGTCTAGATGCGCCACCCCCCCCCAAAAGCCTCATGCAGTCATGTAGGTGGGCTTCTAGAGTTTGTGACTGATTCTTGGTCCAACGCTGGGATTATGTATGTAAGTGCTATACCTACCCTGAGGCAGGCAGGTAGCCTGCACAGGACATAAGGGAGGAAAAGAGACTTGCTCTCTCTTACCTCCCTTTTTGCTCTTGCTTTTGTTGCTTTTGCTATCTTCCTGAGCCATGAATTGATTTTCCTCTGCCACACCACTCAGCCTTGAAGCTGGTTGACTGGACTGAAACCTCCATAAACTGTTAGCTTGATAAACATTTCCTTCCGTAATTTTGTATTTTGTCTCAGTAACGAGAGAAAAGTAACCAAGACACACAATTTTTGTATGTACTTGTCCAAACTGAGCTTCTTTTCCTTTCTTAAATAGCAGTGTTTTATTTGCTCCTAGGCCTTCACATACATGGCTCCTTTTGCCTGAAATGCCCAGATTTTACCTCAAGGGCTCTTTCCTTCGGGACACTGTCCCTCATCATTTCCTGATAGATAGATTCTGTTTCTTAGAGGGCATCAGCTCTATTTAATGCTCACCTCCACTGGAAATGCTTACTTCCTGACACTCTTGCTGAGGGAAACTATTGCCTTATGCTTGGTAGAATGAAACAGAAGTTTGAGAAATTGAACTGTGAATGTGTTTTTAGTAATTTGGAAGGAGAAAATGATGAAATTCCAGGTCTTTGACAAGTCACTGCTGCCTCTTGACACTTCTTTTTCTTGTCCCTTTTCCTCCCCCACCATTGCCCTTTGACCTCTGGGTCTTGTCAGTTTAGGTTCTTAAATGTCTACTATCTGCACATTTAAATTCACTTACACTACTATCCTACTTCAACCTACTGTCATCACTTCTCTTGGACCAATTAAATGCTCTGTTCTCTTCGTATTCATTCCTGCTGCATGTAGTCAGTCAGCTAGAGTAACCATTTTGAAATGTGGATAATATAATTCACTTCTGTTTAAAAATATTTCAATTACTTGTCATTTGCTGCAAAATCCTCTCAAGACATGTGAGGTCCCACCTGTTTCGACGTTTACACTGCCCCTCCTGCCCTTCAAGTCCTGAAGTGCTCCCATTTTCTGTGATTTTTATTTCACCGGCCTTCTTTCAGTTGTTCCATTATGGCATAGTCTCTCTTGCCTTAGGGACTTTGCATGTGATGTTGATGCTCTTAGAAATGCCCTTCCCTGCCCCATCATCCTTTATCTAGGAAATATCTGGTCATCTTTCAGTTCAGTTCCTTCTTCAGGGACTTTTTCTGTATCTGACCTCTGTACCTCATAGCACATTTTTTTGCAACATAATATGTATCAGATATGGTTAGCCATTGCCATTCCATAGTGGAATGTAAAAATTCATGAAAGCAGGGATGGTGGCTGGATTTGATCACTGTTTAATGATTTCTGGGTACTTGGCACTGTGCTTGTGGAAAATCCTTATTAAATACTGGCTGTAACAATGAATGAACCAGGGGATAGATATGCGCTTGGACAATTACAGTGCCACAGCAGGAACAGAGACATAGTCCCCTGCAAGTCACTTTCTGATGGAACCAGGCAGAAGTTAAAAAGTAGGATCTGATGTTAGTGTTTATATCCTGTACAAAGTTTGTTCTTCAGATGCTTTCTTTTTTTAATCCAGTACAGAGGCAAACTAACTACGAGTTTTGGAGAAAATTCAGGATAAAGTCTTTTCCTGCCTTTCACCTCATTCTCATTTTTGAGAGGATAATAACCCTAAGAGAGTGAGTAAACATCTGTATTGGGGACCCAGCCTAGATCCCCAATCTCCCAAATGAGTGTACGATGAGGGCTTAAATAAATGAGACAAGTGGTATTATTTTAGGGCTCCAGGAGGATCAAAGCCCCTGCAGAGTTCTTGACTCTGCGGCTATCATCAGGGCCAAGACAAAGAGCCTTTCTCCTTGCCCATATTTATTATCAAAGCAGACAAAGAGAGGGGATACTGAGGAAAGTGTGGGAAATGAGCATGACCTTGGGAGTCACTTCAAAGACTTCTCCAAGTAGTAAATTGTGCCAATTAAGGAGAACTGTCTTATCTCCATGATGACATTTATGGTAGGAACAGGACTGCAGCTGCAGTCTCTATCTATTTACTTGAGTCTGAGCCGGGTGTCTTCGGCGGTGACCTTATCTTGCCCTTTGAAGTATCTCTGACATCATAGATCACTACAGATCTCCATCAGGACGAGTGATTCATAGAAGTTTCTTACTATGAATCAGCTCCCGTTACCAGGCAAGGGGCCTAGGCCTTGGACAGGCTCACAGATAAACAGAAAGCCAATTAGTTAATTTTAAATCCTGCTCAAAGCCCCTTCATAGTGGTCTCCAACACATCTGACCTTTAAACACCCAAATATCAGTATTTTCTAAACTTGCTTGATTAAGGGAATTGCCTGTGGTGTTTTGTGTTGGAGGTTTGTGTTGGGGTGTTTAAGCGTGTTGGTTAAGGCAAGCTTGGGAAACATTGCCCTATTGGAACCTACAAAAATGGTAAATGAGGAGTTGATATTTACTTTAGAATTGTTTCCTTTCTCTTCTGCACAGTAACTAGTTTTTTTTTTATCCCATATGACATCAGAACATTTAAATTATTGGTGAACTCAGATATTTTACAGTTTGGAATCTTCAGGTTTATTTGTATTTTGGAAAACATTAAAAAGGAAAGATGTGCAGATCAGTGAACTTTTAAGTTTAATAAAAGTGATGTTTGGCTTCTAACTTTAGTTAGAAGTATTTTCAGAGAGACTCAGTTAATGAAATGTAATATAGGAGAAAATGCATCTTTTGCATCCCGAAGGTACTGATTTAATGAATATACCAAAGTTATTCTTGTTTTGCTAAGTCATATATAAGATGATAAATGCGATCTTTGTAAAACAGCCTTTGGAAAAAAGTATATTGAGTCTCTTGTGGAAATGTGTAAAAGGAGTTAGTGAGGGTTTTTTTGATTCAAGGCGAGCAATGGCAGTGAAGAGAAATTAGTTTTATTAGGGGCTTACATTAAAGCTGGGTGTGTATGAATGAAAGTTGTTAAACAAGTTTACCATTTCAGGAGTGCAGTGGTTGAGGCTGCTCACAGAAGCATGTAGCACCTTGGGCCAAACACATTTCTTGGGTACCAGATGTAGGAACTCATAAGCAATTTTACTTAAGATTACAGTTGTTAGATGAGTTGGAATGAAAACATGTTTTTAAATTGCTTATTTTCTAAAGTTCGTCTGCAGTTACATTTATTTCAGTTAGATATAAATGATTACTAGTTTAGGTGAATGTAATGATATGTGCAATGTATGTTGGTAAAGCTATAAGAAAAATAATTTTACTCTTCATTGTGAATGCATTTCACCCTCATTGATGCCAGTTATAGTAAGATATTAAGAATTAACCACCTGTGATTATTGCATTTTCTTATGATCCGTTATAGTGAAGATTTTAGAGGGAATTAGTGATTGGAATATTCATAGACCAGTTTAGATAAAATTGCAGGTTGAGAGCCTCTAGGGAGTCTTAAAATTAATTTAGTGATTTGCAACTGGTGAGTTTTTAAGTTATTTTTAGTGCTAGGGATTGAACCCAGGGCTTTGCCCTTGCTAGGCAAGTGCTCTGCCACTGAGCTTACAATCCCAGCCCTAGCAACTTGCAGTGTTTTAAAAAGTGAAAAACAGACTAAAATAATAGTCCATTAATAGTTATAACAAGTACTTTTTTGCTTAAAGTTTTAGTTATTTATTTGTTGTAATATGTGTGTACATGTGTAAATGTATATGCACAAATGAGTACTTGGTTTCTGTAAGACATATTTCTTCATGGAAATGTGGTCAGATAACATGGAAAGCTGTTGTCCTAGATTTATAACTCTGGAGAATTTTATGCTCTGTGAGGGTCAGAAGACTGTGAGTTCCTTATTGTCATTGTCACCCTCTCTTGTATGTATCTTCCAAAGGAAAAAGACCTTCAAAATGAAATAAGAAGGATCTTTTGCAAGACACTGATTTGCAGTTATGTAACTATAATACTTTATGTGTCATATAAGTAGTGGTACCCATTCCTCACATGTTCCAATTGCTCATATGTCAAGTTTATATTACATTACTGGGTAAAATCTTCAGAGGTGAGCATTTGGGCGAAGTTTGACTATGTGTTTCTGTGTTTTTTAATATTGTTTTCTCTCTTCCTCTTCTTCCCTTCTTTGTCTTCATGCATATATGTCTCAGTCTTTTTTATTTCCTTCCGCTGTTCTTATCTATTTTTTGATTCATTTCTTTAATATGAACATTATCACAACATTGCTTGTGTAACTTTTGGGAATAATGTATTTCTCTTTGGGGTTTTCAATCAAATTTATTCTAATGATTACAGGAATGAAATATATTCAGAAACGAGGTCAGTGTTCTCTAACTCTTAATTTTCTTGTGTTGTTTTTCTCTTTTCTTGATGCTAAACTCATACTTGTTTTCTTTGCGTTTCTAGGCATGGCACAGTCACAAGGCTGGGTGAGAAGATACTTCAAGGCCTTTTGTAAAGGCTTCTTCGTGGCAGTGCCTGTGGCAGTGACTTTCCTGGACCGGGTTGCCTGTGTGGCAAGAGTGGAGGGAGCATCAATGCAGGTGAAAAGAAATTCAACTTCATTTTTTAAAGCATAGGCTTTATTGTTTCTCAAGCATCAAAAATGAGAGTTGTAGTTCTTATTTCTTTTTAATTTTTTATTATTTATTTTATTTAAGCGAAGAAAAAAAAAGACATACATAACAAAGACAGCAAGCAAAAGAGACTAACAAACGAGTAGAGCAAATGCACAACAGTAGCATTGCAGGTTTACAAAACCGGATGATAGAAACTTGACAATGGTTGCAATATTGCGTATCGTTATCTTCAAAATGGTTACATACATTAACAGATATAGACATGTAAAATTGATCTAATCATATGAGTATTAATTGTTCTTTCTCAATAACGAATACATTCAGCAGTGTGTTCATTTCAGTTATCTTACATATACATATATACAGGTTTGTATCCTTTCCTTTTCCCTTTTCTCTTTCCGCCCTTTCCCTTCCCAATTACTTTTGCTCTTCGAGGTGTTCTTTACCCTTACATAGTATTCATTATAGATTTTGGATCATATATACTTTTCCATTTCTTACACTAGGGAGATAATACGGTATTTACACATGTGGGTTTGATTTATCTCACTTATGAGTATGGTCTCAAGTCATGACCATTTACTTACAAAAGTCTCAATGCAATCTTTCTTAACAGCTGAGTAGTACTCCATTGTATAAAAATACCACATCTTTTTTATCCATTCTTTGATTGATGGGTACTTGGGTTGTTTCCAAAATCTGGCTATTACAAACTGGGTTGCTATAAACATGGGTGCACAGATATCACTGTGGTATGATGTTTTCAGTTCTTCTGGGAAAATGCCCAGAAGAGGAATAGCTTGGTTGAATGGGATCTCTAATCCTAGCTTCTTGAGGAATCTCCACACTGATTTCCACAGTGGCTGCACCAGTCTACACTCCCACCAACAGTGGAGAAGAGTTCCTTTTTCCACATAGCCCCTGCAGCATTTGTTGTCCGTTGATTTTTTAATCTTGGCCATTCTTTCTGGAGTGAGATGGAATCTCAGTGTTGTTTTAATTTGCATTTCCCAAATGACCATTGATGTTGAATATTTTTTCATATATTTATTTGCCATTTGTATTTCTTTCTCTGAGAAGTGTGTATTCATCTCAGATGCCCATTTTTGGATTGGGTCTTTAAATTTTAGGGGCCTGATTTTTTGGAATTCTTTATATGTTTTAGATAGAAGTCCTTTGTCTGATGGACAATTGGCTAAGATATTTTCCCATTTCGTGGGTTTTTTTTTCATTCTGTTGGAGATTTCCTTTAACATGCAAAAACTTTTTAGTAAGATGAGATCCCAGTTGTTGATTCTGGGAAGTGTTTCCTGTGCAATTTCATTTTTGTTCATGAACTCTCTGCCTACTCCTATGTCATCAAGATTTTTACTTACTGTGTCTTCTAGTAAGTTTAGTGTCTCTGTTTTTATATTCAGATCTTTGATTCATTTTGACTTTATTTTAGTGCATGGTGATAGGCATGGATCTAGTTTTAGTTTACGGCATATAGAAAACCAGTTTTTCCAGCACCATTTGTTAAAGAGACTGTCTTTATTCCAAAGTACATGTTTGGCCCCTTTGTCAAAGATGAGGTGGCTAAGTGTGTTTGTAGTTATGGCTGTATCTTCTAATCTGTTCCATTGATCTTCAGGTCTGTTTTGGTTCCAGTACCATGCTGATTTTATCATAGTAGCTTTGTACTATAGTTTTAAGTCGGGGATTGTGATGCCTCCTGCCTTCCCTTTGTCGCCCAGAATTGCCTTTACTATTCTAGGTCTTTTCTGGTTCCAGATGAATTTCAGGAATGCTTTCTCTAGCTCTGTGAGGTAGGCAGGTGGTATTTTGATTGGGATTGCATTGAATCTGTATAATAATTTTGGGAGAATGGCCATTTTGACAATGTTTGTTCTTCCTATCCATGAACAGGGAATATTTTTCTGTTTTCTAAAATCTTTGATTTCCCGATGTTTGTTCTTCCTATCCATGAACATGGAATATCTTTCCATTTTCTGAAATCTTCTTCAATCTCCTTCTTTAGTGTAATGTAATTTTCACTGTATAGATCTTTTACTTCCTTTGTTAGATTGATTCCTAAATATTTCATTTTTTTGGATGTTATAGTGAAGGGTGTGGTTTCCCTTATTTCTCTCTCAGTGACCTTGTTGTTCGTGTACAGGAATGCTGTTGATTTTTGAGTATTCACCTTATATACAGCTACATTACTAAATTTGGTTATTACTTCTAGAAAAGTCTTTTAATGGATTTTTGGGGGTCTTCTATGTGGAGTATCATATCATCTGCAAATAATGATAATTTCACTTCTTCCTTTCCTATCCTTATTCCCTTTATTTCTTTTTCTTGTCTAATTGCTCTGGCTAATATCTCCAGAACTATATTGAGTAGGAGTGGTGATAATGGACATCCTTGTCTTGCTCCTGAATTTAGGTTGAAAGTTTTCAGTTTTTCTGCATTTAGTAAGATGTTGGCTGTTTCTTTATGATATATGGCTTTTATCAGGTTGAGGTAGAGACCATCTATTCCGATTTTCTGCAGGGTTTTTATCATGAATGGGTGTTGGATTTTGTCAAAAGCTTTTTCTGCATCTATTGAGATGATCATGTGGTTCTTGTCCTTGGCCCTGTTGATATGGTGGATTACATGTATTGATTTGCGTATGTCGAACCATCCCTGCATTCCTGGGATGAATCCCACTTGATCGTGGTGTATAATCTTTCTGATAACTTGCTGTATTCTATTTGCCAGTATTTTATTGAGGACTTTTGCGTCTATGTTCATTAGGGAGATTGGCCTGTAATTTTCTTTTTTGGTTGGGTCTTTCTCTGGTTTTGGTATTAGGGTGATACTTGTTTC